>JAOWBP010052321.1:0-13263 GCA_028571105.1 Tragopan temminckii
CGCACTAAAATCTGAGGAAGGTGGCTCTGAACTGCCTATGTTTCATAGTGGGAAGTGTCAAGAAAGAAATGGAGAAGGAAGACTCACATTGGATCTTGTAGTCAGGTGGGAGAAGCCGGATGTGAGACAGAGGGATGCGTCCTGTGTCCCCATCATCAAACTCTACTGTGATGAGATCGCCATCTTCCTCCAGATCCAGGGTTCCTGTGGGTTGGAGGAGTAGAAGAAGGTGTCACATACAAACTTAAGAGCACAAAACACTTGCTAGGAAAGCGGGGACTGCCTTCCTCTAACTCCAAAAGTCCACTTCCCACCTTTCCTATATGGCTGTCCAGGTAGAGCACAATATTTAGACCACAACGAAAAAATCCCTCATAACACTTAACCAGCCCACCTAGTGCAGAATCTCTCTGTCAAAAGCACAGAAAAAAAACTACTGCCATGTGACATCCCACATCGCCTCCCTGTTTCTTTCTCTTCCTGAAATATCTTTTATTTTCACTGCAGTATCTTTTATGACCTGCATTTTGCAAATACTCGCAGTAAACACCAGAGTTCCTGTAACAACATCAACATTCTATAGATCTGATAAGTAATCCTTCCTTTATACATACAAAGCATGACTAAGAGCCTAAATGCAAGACCAGTCATGGCACAATTGTCCAGGCTTCTTCACTGGCCTTTCTATCAGGCCAGATGGGGGACATATCAGGAAGGAATGTGTCAGAGGCAGAGCTGTGAGTGGCAAGGTGATGGAAAACCTCCACAACCTCAGCAACAATTGGTGCCTGGGCTGTAGATAATTCTGACTTTCTGAAATGTGGTAAGTTTCCCCAGTATTTTAAGCTCCTAAATCACTCAGACCCCTTCCCATCAAAGCATGGCTCCTGGATCATAAGATGCTACTAAATCAGCATCTCAATCAAGTTGGGCATGATCTGGAAGAATGAGCCAACCACTGACACTCATAGCAGACCTCAGGACTACCCCAGACAAGTCTGACATCTCTCAGGACATGCAGGACAGAGACATCCCTGGCTCACAGCACCTGGGCAGCCTTACCTCGGACAACTGTCCCTGGGTAGAGGCAGCGGTACTGCTGGCTCCAGTAGGCAGCAATCCTTGTGCCCTCGGGCAGGAATCGCACTGAAGGTGGCTTCACGTCAATGATCTGCTCAGAGCAAAAGGCAAGCCATTACTGATACTCTTGGCACCAGCACAGATCATCCCATCACATTCAGCATGTAGCAAACCAGATCTGAAGAAGACAAGAGACAGTTCCCCCGCTGGGAGATGGCCTCCTGCCTGCACACATGACAGCATGAAGGACTATTTCTGTTAGTGGGGACATCCACACCAGTGGGAGCTCTGCCCAGACTGTCTATGTGGGCAGAAACAGGGCAGCCCAGGACAGTTAGCCACTTCTACCCCCAGAACAGGTCCAGGCACCAAGAACAGGCATCCAATGGCCTCACATACCGCTTCCTGCAAGAGCTGCTCCAGGCAGTAGATATGGGGTCTGTTTCCCCTCTCGCCTTCTACCACCACACGGTATCTGGAACATAAAGACCCGATCAGACATAGCACATGGAAGAGATCACATGGATCAGATAACACCTTCCTCTGAGCCCTGCCACCAGTCAGTTGAGAAGATCTAATGAAAAGTAATTAGATTTTCCTGAGTACTGATAAAACAGAGTGAACTCTCCACCCCTCCCTACCAGTCTCTCTCAGCTGCTCTCCAGACATCTCTGCAAAGCACCAAAATCCATCTCTGCATCAGCTACCCCCCCCTTTCATCAGCAGAGCCTGGGCAGATACAGCAGCCCCACAACTCACATGTCAGGTGAATGCACCGTCTTGACATGTCCGGCATAGAGCAGCTTGTCATCCATGGGGATGAGGACACGCAGGCCATCCTTCAGCTCATCCTTGTCAATTATGCAGGAGCGGGGAGCTGTGAGGTGTTGAAGCAAGGCAGGGATTAGAGAACGCCACAGAGGAAAAAGCAACTGTAAAGGGAGAGGGAAATCTCATTCCACCAGCATGATCCCTCCCTAAGAAAGGACCAGCAAGCCCTTTGCAGAAAGGTACCCTTCTTGGTAATAACAATATGTCAGCAAATGAAAATAGGGCAGCTCAGAGACTGGGCTTCATCTAGATGTCAAACAGAGTTGGCACCTCTGAAAAGGCTTGTATCTGGCAAGCCAAAATGACTGTAAATGTGGTTTCTCCACCCCAAGGAAGGATTCATGGCTTTGGAAAAGGAATGTGTGAAAGCAAGACAGCCCTCTCCCAGGCAGCCCTGGGAAACTCATTCAGCTCTGTTACTTGCACAATTAGCCCTTCCAGCCCTCCCTGCCCTCACCTGGTGTGGGCGGCCGCTCAACAAGCATGCTCAGTGGGATGTTCTCATCCTCCGAGAAGCTGCTATCTTGGTTGGGTTCAAAATCCTCCTCTGCTGCCATGCTCTCCATGAGCTTGCTGACAGCTCCTCCTTTCCCTCGGTTCTGCAGGAGAGCAAGCAGCAAGTCAGCTGGATGCCAACAGGCAACAGTCTGATCCCATTTCACCTTCCTCCAGCAACAAACAACCTGAGGATATTGGGACAAACTCGTCTCCATCCTTAGTAACGTTAAAACACACAGCCAAGTAGGTATACCCAAAATTGTTTTCTGACTAAAAAAAAACCTTTGCTTTACTGGGTTTCCTGCCAAGCATCACTGACAGCTGAGCAAAAGCCATTTCACATCTCCTAGCCACATCTCACTCCTGCAGGCTGGGAGAGATGCCAAAGAGCAGACAGCTGTAGCACTGCTCTGTGCTCACCACCCCTCTGCAAAGAGCCTGTTTTCACTAAACACGCAGCAGACACCATTCCTACTTCTTCTCAAAGCCTCACGATCCATCTCTTGCTGTTGCACACAGACCATAAGCATTAAACTCAGAAATTATGTGAGAACATGCAATACTGTGTGTTATGATAGCCTGCAGTGAGCAGAAACCAATGGTGGCCTGGCCCACCCAGTGCTGAGCACAACTCCATCACCATCTCTCCAGTCTTTGCTTTTTCCCAAAGCTCTCCCTCCACCCCCATCTCTATGCCTTAGAAAAAATTCTGCCTGCTCATTAATTTGGGGCACGAATTCAACTGAACACTAGATGGTAGCAGCAGGCACTGTTCTACCTGCTAACCTTCCCAGAAATTTAGGCTTCTCAAATTTTGCCTGTAATGCATCAACAGAGTTTGCATTCAGTGTTTTCTCTTCCTCATACTGCAGCAGTCCAAGGAAAAAGCATGGTTCTGCCAACCATCTTCCAGCTCATGCAGTCTAGAACCAGTCACTCACCTCTTTTTTAACCTCCTTGGCCTTCACCTTGGCTTTGCTCTTCTTGGTGGAGCCCAGGGCATTGGCCAGGCTGACCCGAACGTCAGATGGGGAGCTAGGGATGCCAGGAGGAGACATGGACGAGGAAGAGGAGCAGCAGGGTGCTTCTTTACCCTTTTTCCGCTGTCAAAAACAAAAGTAAACACCACCATCATTGAAGATCCAGGCCTCAAAGAGCTCTGGGAAGATCCCAGCTGGCTTCATGTCTCAACTAACTTGTCTAACTCTTCCCACTATCACTGATCCATCATTAAATGAACTGGAGCC
This sequence comes from Tragopan temminckii, assembly GCA_028571105.1. NCBI lineage: Eukaryota > Metazoa > Chordata > Aves > Galliformes > Phasianidae > Tragopan > Tragopan temminckii. The sequence continues at coordinate 3,657 of JAOWBP010052321.1, forward strand.
AAAAGCAGTTGAGCTTTCAGCCAAAAGGAAGAGTCAGAAAAAGACCACTGCCACTACCAGTCAAGGATGGTCCTCCAAAGGCACCATGAAGATGTCAAAGGGGACGTGGGCAGCCAAACAGAATGTGGACTCAACCCTTCACTTGTCTAGTGGAGCTCATCACCTTCCCTTCATCCTGAGCTCCGAAGCGTCCCGCATCAATGCTGCCAACATGTTCCTCACCTTGCTTAGCTCCTTCCTGTCTTTCCCCTTGCTGCCCTCCTTCTTGGGACTCATGGGAGCCCCCTTTCCACAGCGCCCAGACTTGGAGACAGGAGTGGAGCTGGCAGGTGCCGTGGGGGTCAGTATGGCTGATGATGTGGTGGCATCGTGGAGGAAGATCCGTTCGCTCCGACGCCGGTTCCACAGGTCATCATCGCTGGCCTCCAGCCCAAACTCAAAGCTCAAGTCCTTGGGGGACTTGAACTTCTTTAGCTTGCGGCCTTTCTCAGACCCAAGCTTGGCTTTGTCAGCACTTCCAGATCCGGGCTCAAGGCTGCTTGGGGTCTGGCTTGACGGGATGCTGCTTGTTTCCAGAGACCCTTTCTTCCCCCGCAGCAATCCCGAGGGTGACTTCTTCCTGATCTTGATCTCACTCTCTGAATCGGTGTATTCAAACTCCGTCCCTAGATGCAAAAGATTCAACCATCAGTCAATGCTCTGGCTGAGCACAAGAGGAGCCAAGCATGGCTAGAAGCTTTTGGACTCCATGGGAGATATCAAGCCTGTTCAACAGAACTCTGGTGTCCCACTTTCAAACCCTAACACCCCTACAACATTCTCTAGCCCTCCACAAAAAGGAGCTTCTCGCTTGAAGGAAAGTACAAACCCCACACACTGAACTTTCCTACCTTCCCGGGAGGGGTTCTCTCCAGCCTCACCTTCGTTTCTGGAGAAGGAACTCTTTAATGAATTGAATCAACCCAGATTTCAAGCTTATTTTTCTCCTATTGGCTAACGGACACCTCAGAGCTATTTATTGGCTCTAACAACTGCCTTTTAGTCAAAACAGATAAATGATCCTTTGTCTGTGGAAGATGGAAATCCCCTCATACTGGCCACTGCTCAGCACAGCAGTATCCAGCATCCTGAAATACTGCAGTAACACCAAGATGTTCACCACCTACAGTGCGTTTCCCCTCTTCAAAACCTGATAAAGGAAGTAATATCATATGCCTACAGGGACAGAAGGGAAACTGAGGCAGCACCCAACTGTTGGTGTGACTTTGTCTGAGGTTGATAGAAATTATTCTAAAGCTCAACAGTGAGCAGCTCCCATAAGATAATTAACACGTGCAGGAGATCCTTAAGGAAGGGCATACACAGCTAAACAACATTCACATGGGTAGAATAAAATGTGCAAGGCTTAGCATAGAGAGATGACACCTTATTTCAGTCCATCTCTTTTAAATATGCTCACTTTCCTGGGTTAAATGCGGCCTGCAGGAACCTGCTCACCTCTTCTACCCAAACAGTCTCCCCTAGACAGCCCCAGCATGAAAAGAGTCAGTCTGTCAAAATCAAAGCCGGCAATGCTCAAGATGAAAAGCCCTTTGGAAATTACAGCACCCGTTCTCCTCCGTCACTGCTGCCTGAGACAATTTCTAGATGTTTCCAGTTTCAAGGAGGGCAGGTTACAAGGCGATAAATTCTTAAGAGAGGCTGTTGGAACAAGTTGGCAAAAGCCTAATATAGCATGGAAATGGTGCTAAAACAAGCTGGGCTCCCAAAGAAGACATCATTTTCCATTCTGAGGCATGCTATAAATTCCATTATCACTTAATAAATATTAATAGAGAATTTATAAATGGAGCCCGTATAGATCTGTCTGACTGGGAACGATGTCACCCAGGGGCATTTGTGCAGCAGGGCATGGGAAGGAGAAGAAATAAAACTCCAATTACTTCTAACAGTGAAACTGAGGGACAGGGACAGAGGCACAGGGCCTGGCATGGCAAACAGATGAGCAAAGGAACTCTTGCTTTGAGTCCCTTTGCCCAGTTTCTATAGGGACGTGGCTAGGATGAACTAATTTAAGAGGTTTTCTTCTGCTTTGATGTCTCTGCTTTTCTTGGGTGCTGAAAATCAGCTGCATTTAGCACGTGCTTCCTTCCCCAAAATGCAGCAGCATTCTGTCCAAGGGGGCACCGCATCCCACTGTTAGCGTGACTGTTAAGGGTTTGCCAGGCAGGAAAAGAGGAAACTTTGAGGAAGCCGCAGGCAACTGCCCCTAGGGAAGCCACAGCTGCAGCTGCCACAACTGCCATTCTCATGACTGTTTCTTCTTTTCTTGCCAGACAGTGAACTTGCCTTCAGTATTAAGTAGCTAAAAGCAAGGACATGTCCAGATAAGAATCTGCTTTCCTGCAGCACAGCTGATCCTGAACCTTCCACCTTCTCCCCGGCACAAACCCTGAGCACACGACTCACCCATCAGGCTCTGTCGCTCCTCTTTCTTCTTCGCCTTCTGCTTGGCCTCCAGCTGGATGATGGAAAGCGGAGGAGGAACGATGGGGCTGGGCATCGCGCTGGCAGCAAACCTTGCTAGCAGGCCCAGGCCACTCTCATCAAGAGCAGGTGAGGAAAGCCTGTCGGTGCTGTCTGTCCCATAGTCCTCCACCTCTTCCTCCTCTTCTTCATCCTCTTCCTCATCTTCCTCTGAGCTGGAATCTAGCACGCAGAAAAGAAGAAGCCTGTTATAAATCTTGCAGAGCTGTGCATCAGCCACATCTCCACCCCGAACCGACAGCTCTCCTCTGCTCTGTGCTCCCCTAAGCAGTGCTGAGCCACCCCTGAGATAAGCCAGGTGTTGGCTGCAGACACTCACATCTTTGTGGTCATACAGCTGGTATCAGCCTGCCTACCACCACCCATGGGGGACATGGCAACACAAGGTATGGTAGAGGACTCATCCTAGGCAAGAGAGGGTAAAGCAAGGTGCTGAAAAGGAAGCCACGCACCCCTTCCCTGCAGCTTTCAAGGAGGAATTAAAAGCTTAACTCCTTCGAAAATCCCAACCCTGGAGCTGTGGGATTCCCCACCCACCCACCACTTCTTTCTCCGTAACAAAATCCATTAGTGTAATCAGAACCAGAGCTCAGGACAGAAGGGGAATACCAGAAATCAGCCTGCATTGCGGCAGGAGGCGAGGAGGACAGGGAGAAGGGGCAGGAGGCAAAAATGCAAAGAGAGGGGAAGGAGGGAAATAATAATTTGAAAGTGATGGATTTGGAATGCAGGAGGAGGAAAATTGTATCTGCAGATGAAAGGATACAAAGGGAGAAAATGACATTTACGGGGAGCAGGCTTCAGCAGTTAGCACTAGAGATGGCAACGAGAGTGTTGAAACGTTCTGCCTCAAAACTCTCTGTGCCTTTGCTTCCCTCTCTACAGCTCAGAAAAGGCAGAGCGAGCTGCCCACAGCCCCAGGTGGAACTCTGGCCAAGAAATCAGCCTGGGCTGGCACACACAAAGCAAACCCTGGGCTGGGGTTTTCCTTTACAGTGTGTGCACAGCAGGCACGTGGGGCAGATGCTCTGAGAGGGGTATCGCTCCCATCCCAACAGCACTTCCCAAGGGTCTGTCCATCAGCCCAAAGGCAAGTAATTTTAAATACATCTCATCCACAGTTAGCGCTGGTGAGAGTCACTGCACAAATGCCACACACACACACATACACACAAGCACATATACATACATACATACATATATGTACATATATATATATATGTATGTATGTTTGGGGTCTTTCTAACTGCAAAAGTTAGGAAAAAAGTAGGTCTGGAAAACATGACAGCTTAAATAGGATCAACAAGGCTGCTGAGAGATTCCCACCACTAGCAGGAGCCCTGCTCTGCTCCCTGAGTCTCCACTGCCCGCCAGCGCCTGCCAGCTGGCCAAACGGGAAACCAGATCCCTTCAACATCAGCTGCAACAAACACGAAAATCCTTTTCTTTCCACTGGTGCCCTCGGGGATAGATAAAAATGTTCCCGACACTTGGTTGTTAAAAAAAAATGCAATAACACAAGTGTTGTTTTTCCACTTTGGGTTGTTTTTTTCCGTGACTTCAGAAATCGCAGGGATGTCAGAAAGCAGTGCTCTCATCCTTGCATTTTATCCAACGAAGTAATGAGTGGCACCTCTGTTTTTTTAAACAGCATACATCAGATGGCCACAGAACACTAACTGTTGACTGCACAGAAAGCCCTTCCACACCTCAGTGGCTCACACGATCCTTCTGATAGAAAACTGCTGCTAACCCAACATTCTTGCAGTGAATATCAAGACATCCACAGCCCTGTTCACTCCTTGCACAAAAACCACATGTAAAAAAACCAATCCACACCAAATTAGGATCAGATTCCTTCCCCTAACACAAGAAGGGGCACAATGGCTGTTTTTCTACCATGTTTTGCCAAGAAGAAAACACATCCAGATGAACTCGGCTATTCTGAACTGCAAAAGCCACCTGCCTGCAAGCAGCAAAACAGTGCCTGAGTTCCTACATCAGCTCTGTTCTACTCCGAAGTGGGATGCACTACTCCAACAAGTGCCCCTTACTTGAGACTCCATCCACGCATCCAGCTGGGCTCTGAGTTCGGTACTTCTCCACAAAATCAGAAAGATCAGCCCATGCAGCCCTTGCTGCTAGACCCAGAGAGCCAAGTGAGCTGAGAACAGTGAAGAAAGCTGGCAAAATAAGGGGGATGTTTTGCAGGAAAACCCCTTCACAACCTGTTCCATGTGCATAGCATGCAGCACCGAGCACACTACTCGCTCAGTGCTTAAAGACTCCTCTTCCACCCCAGCCAACGTGGGCTCTGCAGCCACAAGGGCACGAGGGCACCGAGCAGCTCCCGTATTTCAAAGGCACCGAGGTGAAACAGATTTAAAAGGCAGGCTGAAAGCAGCCATTACTCACGCCACAGAAAACGTACGATGCAATAACGCACCCAGCAGTTATTCTAACCTCCTTCAAATATACGGTGTCACGCTACGGAGAGACAACCAGAGACAGTCTCTTGTCAGCATTATTACCAAAACACTTATATTTCTAACTGCAGGAGATTCAACCTGCAGCCTGAAAAAAAACCAACACGTTAGAGCACGTTCACAGCTTTCACTCACAGCTCTATCCTTCCCCAACACGAGGGCAGCTCTTGCTCACTCCGTTCCTCTTCCTCCTGATGTGCCAAGAGACAAAAACCGAACGAAACCAAAACAGCACATCTGGGGCTTCCCTCCAAACCCACTTCTAAACCGAGTCCCCACATTCATGGCCCTGGTGGCAAAGATATTCCTGCTGGTTCTCTGCAGCTTACTGCAATGGCTGTACAAAATCTGAAGCCTGAGTCTGACTCCTGCTGTACCCAACCTATCTGTGGGCTTAAAACAAAGCAAGCACAGATGCTTTTGCACAACCAAAGCCTCCATCTTTTCACTTGCCAATAATTAACAGTGGGACAAAAACCATTCTGAAATATCCTTTTTTTTTTTTTTTCTTCCCCTCTTCTGGCTTTAATTCTGTAAACACTGAGCAAGGCTGAGGAGAAAACATAGCAAGTGAAACATTTCTGCCATCATTAAGAGCATGTATATGTGTGTACACACCCACACACAGTCACACCGTACACATACAATCCTGCAGCCAAAACAAACAAGAAGTCATACTGAAATGCTGGTGAAGCCAGATAAGTTCAAGTCAAAGTTTTTTTTTTTTTCCCAAAATGTTTACCTGCATTAAATTCAGAACCAAAACCAATTAAAAATAGTGAACTTTCTCACTGTTGTTTTTTTTATGGCATTTTACTATGGGAGAAGAATAAATGAAGATGAATGGAGATCAGTTAAGCAGTTTGGTTTTTACGGAGTGATGTAACAGGATGGACTGGGGAGGGCATGGGGAGGAAAGGTTTGGGAAGTGGGGAGGGGGTAAAAACACACACTTAGAAGAGTCATTTCACACTGTAAAAAAAAATAGCATGATTTTTTCATAACACCAAGCAGGCCTACAGCATACAAAGCAGGCTAAGTACAGGCAGACTTTAGACAGCTCCTGGGTCATTGACATCTGATTTGTGTGATCGGTCCAAACTCTGGAGGTTACCTATTTTCAAATCTCCAATTTAAGATTGTCCTTTTTTTTTTTTTTTTTTTAATGCCAAACAAACCAATTTTCATCAGTTGTAGATTTTTCCTCCATGTGTGCGGTGTTGCTGACTCCAGAAGTGCTTATTAAAAACTATTAAAATATTACATGATTGCACAGGATTGGTTGTACGGGGAAACAGTTATCCACGCTGCTCGGAAAAAACAGCAGAAAAATATTCCATCATTTCTTTCAAGGGGGGAAAATCATCCTCCAAGTTAGGGAGAGCAGGGAAGAAGGCATTCATCTCTCCAGGGAAACAATCTATTGAGAAGAAAAATGTGGGTCTTTCTTTGGTCATGGAAACTTCATGGCATTCCCTATCCTGATAGCCTCTGAAGGCCCTATGTAGCTCCAGCCTCTACTGGCAGCTTCCTCTCCACGGTCACTGGATGAAATGCCACAGGCTTTGCTCATCATCGTTAACAGCAGTGCTACGTTTGGTCAGCAAGAAATCTGTGGGTCCCTACAACTATCTCAAGGCAGACAAAAACAAGTCCTCCTGCAGCTAGTCCTGCATCTGATGCACACAGTGGCAGGGCCGTGATACCCACTGCCCTAGCAGCAAGCAGTCTGTATCGTGGCCCAGGAAATCTTTCAGCTCCAGAGAGGCAGAGCCTTTGCAGGCAATTGAGTGGCTTCTCATCCTGGATCTAGCAAAAAAAAAAAATACTCCTTTTTGCTAGGATAAGGGGTTCTCCAAGAGAAAGTCGAACAGCAAACAGTAAAGCATTTCTGGAGTCCTCAAACACAGACACCCAAGCAAATCTTCCATGCAAAACTCTACACGGACAGAGGAAATTCAAAAGTGGACAGCGATCATCTTGAAAATTATAACAAAAAAAACAAGAGAGTGCAAAGATCTACGTGTCATTATTCACGGAGGTAACATCGAAACATCTGAGGCTGACAGATGACATAAAGAAAATTATTTTGCCTACCTACATAACAATGGTCAAGGTTCAGGTTCATGGTTAGTGACCCTCGCTGAGAAGTGTCTGCCCTACAACCAGCCAACCACTTTGCTTCTTTAGTGCAGCGTGAGAGCAAATGCAAGAGACCGACACAGACATTCAAAGCATCATGGATAGGGGCAGGGGTGAAAGGGTTGGCCAAGCAGCTGCAAGGAGAAAGCGAGCACTTCTAGAAAAGCTGAGGTTATTAATCGGTTTAGTATCAGGGAAAGCCATTAGAAACCCTATTACCCAAATATCCCTTCAAGAAATGTTTCTGACAAAGAACTAAACAAAACAATAAATAAACAAAATCAAAAACCATTTGAAGAAAAAACAAAACTGTAACCAGTAATCCCTCCCAACCGCCCCTCTGTGCCCACCTCCCACCCCGGAGGTTTTGCATCTTTGGCTTCCCCACCATTAAATGACACCTCTGAGGGATTTACAGTGCCTTTCCCCATTTGTTCCAGACTCCCCAACCTCCTCCCGTATCCCCCTCCCCTCCCCAGACTTTATCCCATAAAACCAGGGATAGCTGTGTTTTAAAAAAGCAAAACAGGTCACTTGAAAAATTGACAAAGCTAATCTAGGGACAAGTTACCTATCTGCTATCTGGAGCAAAACCAAAAAGCAAAGTCCCAAAAACTCAAGAACTTAGCATCAAAAAGGGATATCCTCAAAATTTCCAACAGCAGCAAAATAAACAAAGAAAAGATTAAGAAAGAAACAGGGAAGGGAAGAGATGTCAAGCTGAATAGAAGTAACACAGACTCTCCATGGAGATGTGGCAAACTCTCCCTTACACGAAATCCACTGTCCCCAGAACAGTTTGGGTTCTCTGGGGAAAAAAACTGATTTTTCTGAAATAGACTTCTTTTTAGTTTTCTTTTAAATGCACTGGTGGGCCCAGACCAGAGTCACATCAAACTACATCCGTATTCTGTATCTTTCTGCTGTTTGAAATATATGGGTTTTTTTTTAGCTCAAATTGCCTTTCTTTGGAGAATGGGTTTGGAAGGAAGAAAAACAGGTGTGTGGAGGAGATTAAGATCAAAAACTAAGAATAACAAAACCAAAGCAAAATTACCCAGCCCTATTTTCAATTAACAACTGTCTGAGCAGTGTGAAACGCTAAAAGGCTTTTGCTCTGCTGTGTAACGTAGACGATAACAACTGGGGATGCTCTTGCTTAGCATTCAGCCCAGACGAGCTACTTTCTTTTGGGAGCTGAGGGCTCATTAAAATGACCTTTCCCCATGATTATTATTTAATGAGCGCGCTCTAAAACAGAAACCCCTTGTGCCTCTGGAGGAAAAGTCTCAAGTAATCTCTTTTCCCACTGAAGTACTAATGACAGGCTGACAAAAAGAAGCTGTAAGGAAAAAAAAAATTGGGGTGAGGGTGGGGGAGGGAAACTGCAGTCAAATTTAATGCAGTAATTACCACATCCTTGAGCACTACAGATTATGTGCGGGCATGTGAAAAACATTACCACCCAAAAGAGACATAAAAACTTGCTGAGTATATTCCAAAAAGAAAAAATGCCTGTCAAATAACGGGGACCTTATGCACAGCAGCAATGAAGACAGAGAGCCTTCACGATTTACCTGCCTGCCTTGAGAGCCTAACAACACAAGAAAACAGCTGTAAATAAAAAAAAAACCAAAAACATAAAACGGATGAGCAAAATAAAAACGAAATAAAAGGAGTGGGGGTGGGAGAGAGGCCTTGATTTGGACAAAGGCAGCGAGCGACAACTGCTAGCAGGGATATTTGAATAATAGAGAGTACCCAGACTAGGTTAATTCCAGTTCTACTCATGGGGAGTGGGAGCAGGAGAGGGATGCAGAGCAGGATGGAGTGAAGCGGCAACCTAATCGCCTGCTAAGAGACACAGCAAGAGAGACAAGTACACAGGTTTAGTTAAAAATGAACTCGATATGTTTAATAAAGCTTGGTATACCAAATCGCAGTACAAACATCAAGTCACACGGCCACACAACAGTATCCCGGCAGTAAAAAAAATGATAATAATGAAAAGTAAAGGAATGCAACCGAAAAAGGGGAAGAAAAGCAAAAAAAAAAAGCTCCTTCCAAGCCTCTTCAAGGCCCATGCCAAAATAAAATAATAAGAGATAAAATAATAGTCATAAAAAGAATATAATGGTGGTGGTGGCAGCAAGGAAGAAAGTGAGGGAGAAACTGAAGGGAGGAAGGGAAGAGGAAAGTAGGGAGAGGTGAACTCTAAAACCCAGTCGATATAAAAGCTCTAAAAGAGCCAGTCGGTCATAATATCACAACGATACAGGTACAAAAAGGATAAAAAATAACCGTCGGGCTGATACAGCAGGCTACGCTGCCAAGAACAAAGATGGCCGCCCTGGCTGCGACCATCAAAATGGCTGACCCCGGCCTGAGGGCCCCTGCTCGCCCCCCGCCCGCCCCACGCAGACATGGTGGAG
>JAOWBP010052322.1:0-13260 GCA_028571105.1 Tragopan temminckii
TGACAGCTTTGCCCTCCATGTAATTTGTAAAGTATCGGGAAGAAAGCTCAGCCTGTGCAAGGTGGATCACAATCTCCTGGCTAGTGAACTGTGCCACAGAACAAACTGCAAAAGCTTTGAATAAGCAAATAAAAGCATTAAAAGAGCATTAAGGTTTCAAACTCAAGCTTGCCTGAAACAGAACTTCAGGCATGACCATGAAAGCACACTACAATTCTAAAGCAATCTAGTTTACAAAACAGACTCAGTTTTGCAGCAAAGCATTCACTCAGTGTAACAGTTTACCTGCTGTATTTACACAAAGAATCTCATTTCCCTCTAAAGACAAGTCTTACGTCCCCCCACATTTCTCTGCTATGCAGTGATGAAATGGCAACTTCACAGTTTAAGCAAGAAAAGGAGACACAAACCATCCTTGCATACATACATCAAGTCTTACTCTCCCTTTTGGTGTTTTCAGTCAACTTCTATGTAATAATCATCTTACTTTTCAGCCAATGCCTGCCATCAAGTTTAGCACAGCAGTTCAGTACACAAATGTACATTATGGCTTCTCAGTAAAACTCACTAACACTGCTTAAGATGCTGAAGTACACTGTCAGTCTCCCCTCTGCTGTGTAACTGAACATGTCAAACAGGCTTGGCACAGTCAGCCTCAGTATACAGATCAGATCATCAGACCTTTCAAGGAAACAGTTTTTTATGCATAAACTTAGAAAAACATTTCTACCACTTCCAAATTGCCATGGAAAATACAGTATTTAACAGAATAATGTCTGAAGGCACAAAAAGCAGCTAGAGGTTGTTTTACCAGAGCAGTTTGCCAAAGCAAGTAATCTAGGCTGCTGTCCTTTCACAGAGGATCTCACAAAAGAGGCTGCCTGGAAGCACACTGCAAGCTCTTAAATATGGTCTTGGCAGCCAGATCAGGACTTTGCATGGGAACCTGTGCTCTGATCATAACAGTTTAAAATACTTATGCCACAATGTCCATCTGTACCTCATTCCTCTGCCTCTTCATATCCAATGAAAAAGATGCTGTGGAATCACATCGCAGCGTTTCTGCATAATGACACAACACCCATTCAAAGAAAAGATGCAACATAATGTATCTCTGTTCCTATGCCCTCAAATCTTTCTTATCCTTATTATTTCACATTCTGCAATGTTTCTGGCCAACTGATTTGGTATTGGGCAGAAAACTATATATAGGCATGAAACTAATCTCAGGAGTACTCTGCAAGAAAGAGAGCTAAAAATAATTTAATGCTTCCAACATTTATCTATTTCTTACAATTTCATCTGCTCTGACAATGCAGAGCTGAACAAGCCATCCCAAAATATCCTGTTTTCCATATCTTATTTTAGAAAACCAGTTTAGCCTTAATTCACTTGATGCCAGGATCCTTGAAGAACAGATCCATACACCAGAAGAAAAAAAAATAGAGTCTCCAGAATGTGTCCCCACAGTCACTTCTGCAGTATTTTAACTAACATCCTTGAAGTGGAAAAAGCCCTTAAAGTGAGACCTAACTCCACTGCTATTAGGAAGATTATGAATTACATACATAGGATTGACAAAATATATAAGGAAATCTGAGCTCATAGCTCGATTCCACCTGAAGACACACAGTGCAAATCCCCAGATATAGCAGTGTAGGATACTGTCTGTGTCAATCATCTTCTGATGAATCAAGAATACCTGCATGCATCAGCACAGGTTGGGGGCTGACCTGCTAAAAAGGAGCTCTGCAGAGAAGGACCTGGGTGTTCTGTTGGGCAGCAGCTTGGCCATGAGCCAGCAGTGTGGCCCTGTGGCCAAGAAGGCAAATGGGACCCTGGGGTGCATCACAGAGAGCGTGGCCAGCAGGTGCAGGGAGGTGATTCTCCTCCTCTACACTGCCCTGATGAGGCCACATCTGGAGTGCTATGTCCAGTTCTGGGCTCCCCAGTTCAAGACAGAAAACTCCTAGAGAGAATCCAGTGGAAAGCCACAAAGATGACTGGAGCCTTGGAGCATCTCCCATATGAGGAAAGGTTGAGAGACCTGGGGCAGATCAGCACGGAGAAGATAAGACTGAGAAAGGATCTCATTAATGCTTACAAATATTAAGGGACTGGAGTGAAATGGATGGGGCCAGGCTCTTTTCAGTGGTGTGCAGTGACACAAGGGGAAATGGGCAGAGACTGGAACACAAGAAGCTCCATATGAACAAAAGAAAGAACAACTTTACTTCGGAGGCAGAGCAGAGGAAAAAGTTGCAGAGAGAGGCTGCGGAACTTCCTACTCTGGAAATATTCAAAATCCAGCTGGGTGCTTTCCTGTGCAATCCACTCCAGGGAACCTGCTTTAGCAGGGGGCTGGACTACATGATCTCCAGAGGTCCCTTCCAACCTCTACAACTGTGTAATACATTTATCTATTTCAAGTGTTCCAACTCTATTTGTCCCTAACTTCCCATCTCAGATCCAGTTGGTCCTTCAAGTATTAACTTCCAGACAGTTGCTCTAATGTCTTTTCACATCTCAAAAATCACATAATCCTAACAACATCACAGAAAGTTAAGTTACCTACTCTTCATCTTCACATGGACATCTTCAGAAGAGGATCCTCCCTTCCCCTACACATTTTCTTTCCTGTGATTAGGTCCACTCATGTTTGAATCAGACACATCAGCAGCAGGTTCTACAGCATCACAAGAATCAACAAGAATCACTGTGGCCAGAAAGCACATATGAATGGATGACTGAAAGAACTAGTAATAATGCAGTGCTAAGAGCAAGAATCTTGAGAATATCCCAAGAACAAGTCAATGCTCAAGAGTCAGTAACGCAAAAGCTACAAACAACCTCTAATATTTCTTTAACAAATCTGTCATGGACCTACACACCATCAATCTTAAGTAAAGTGTGGAGGCCAATCAGCCAGATCTCTTAACCGAGAGCTCAAGCAGCCCATGTTGTGGTGGTTTAAGGCCAGCAGATACCCTAGCACCAGTACACTACTCTCTCACTTCCTCTCCTCAACAGGACAGGAGGAGAAAATGTGATGAGAAAGCTCATAGGTTCAGATAAGGACACAAGTAAAACAGACTCAGTGTAAGGGAAATTAATTTATTGGCAATCAATAACAAACAAGAGTAGTGAGAACTAAAAGGAAACTACAAGCACCTTCCTCCCATCTACCCTCTCCTACATCCTTCCACCAAAAAGCACAGGAGAATGGGGCAGCAGTCAGTCCCTAATGCTCACCTCTGCTGCTCCTTCATGGCCACTCTGCCTCCACTCCAAGTAGGGTCCCTTCTGCAGGATGCCATCCTTCTGATCCTGCATGGGCTTCCCATAGGTTGCAGCTCTTCCAACATGACTCCAACATGGCTCTATATCACAGAGCCTATCATTTCAGGAACACACTGCTTCATTGAGCATTGAGCCCCACGAGTGGCAGATCTCCCGGAACTCCTCCTCTGACATTGGGCAGCTGCTGGGCTCTGCTCAGAGGCCACTCTCAGAGTCTCCTCACCCTCACTCCACCAAAATCTTGCCATGTAAACCCAGTACACATGTCCACGAGTCTCAAATAACCCTTCTTTTCTGCATAAAGCTTTTGTTCGATGTCAGTGCCCATCTCCTTCCCTCTAACAGCACCTGAATCACATAGGTTGCAGCATCTACCCACACTATCCACAGAAAACTTGTGAGGCAATCTAACAGCGACAAAACATTCTCAAACTGGAAGTAACCAGCAACACTGTCCTATATTTTCAAGGCTGAACTGTTGTTTTGGAGGCCCTGGGCTGAAGGACAACCACTTCACACATTTTTCTCCTGACTGTCAGCTACACTACGTTTGATGCTTGCAATTCAAGCTCAAACATCACATGAGGAGACTGCAAAAAGTTAGGCAGGGATGCCTGGGGATCTTCTTTAAGTACTGTACGTGAGCTGTGGAGAATTAATCACTGTGAACAGTAATGGAGCAGTTGCATAGATCTGAAAGCAGTCCCAAAGCAGTGTTCAGAGGCTTGCTGGCTAAGGTTTTGATTCCAGCAACACCCACCAGGAGACTCTACTCCTTTGTAATGGTATGCACAACAGTCTTCTGTGAACAGCACCTTGACACATACTTCCCTTTATTAACTAATTCCTGTCAAATACCACTGACATATATTTCCCCATATCCAACAGCTGCTGGAGAGCAATATAAACTGGAATCTGTGAAGTATGAGCAGCAGCTGCATTTGCTTCTCCTCATCCAAAGAAAGATGGCAAAACCAATCTTCTTTCCATAGGTCCAGTCACTTCCACTGCCCAGTGCCTATGCAGGATTGATGACCTTACGGTAGATTTTTCCAGGGGTTCTACACTGCTCTTCCAAGACTCCCGTGACAAAAGACTGAGGTAATCCCACAAGTCTTCATGTGTGAACCACACCTGTAAGCATTCTGAGTTTGGCAAAGAAGGGAGGATTTGTGTTCTACCCATTAAGACTGTGCTTTAATCAAGTTGGTGATGATCTCATCTGTTTGCTTCTACCAGTTTATGCTTTCCTGGATTCGGTCTTTTAACATATATTTTCATGTTCACTTCACTCAGCATCCACAGAGCTCAGAACAGCAGCTATATTCTTTTCAGTAGTTTACAGTTGCAAGAGTATACATCAGTACTGGATGTAATCTCTGAAGCCCCTTGGGATTTACTGTTTAATGTTGTTTACATCTGATGGTATTTTGCTGCACTGCAATACTCAGCTTAGTACAGTCTCCAGAGATTTTTCTCTCTTTGAGAGAATTGTCATATGCAAAAATATCACCTGTCAGTGCAGAATATCCTGAGCTTCAGGCTGTTAGAAGCTGGAACTGTAAACTGAGGATGTACTGCTATTTTCTCATATAATTCTTACCCCATTTCCTAGACCCTAACTATTGGCCACTGATGGAGACAGGGCAATACAGAGATGGGTCCCTCATTTGAGTCAGTACAGTACAGCTATTCTTACATTTCCCCACAGTTAAAAAGATCCTTACTTCAACAATCTCAGTTCAGGTTATCACTGTGCCAAACCTCATGTCAATAGCTTTCCTCTTTCTGAAGCCCTCTTGGCAATCCTCTTCTCCTATGTCTTGAGCACAACTCTGGCCCAATCAACTGCTATTCCAAAGAACAGGTCACCCTCTGCTATGCCTCTAGGCATCAGGTGTTTGTAAACACGTGTTAACCCCCCTGTGCCGATAACCATAGATAGCTGTGTGGGACCTCTGCTCTCACACAGACAAGGAATAAGAAATGGCCAGGAGTAGAGGCCCACAGACACTACAGAAAGATATTCCAGGCTGCACAAATGGTTGCAAAGTCAGGGAGGGATGCCAGAGTATCTTCCAGGAGAAATCCCTCACATCTGGAATTAACTTGCAAATGTTTGGGTGCAAACAACACTTCACAGTGCTAATTATCTGCATAGGTTTACCTGGTAAACTGGCAAGGCTCACAGACGACAAGCACACTGCATTAGAAAAACTGCAGCCACTCTCGGGGATTAAATCAATTTAATTATTTGCATATAAATGGTGTAAATTGCATCCCTAGCAGAAATATTGGGTAAAATACACACATACACAAAATTTATCTAGAAAAAATAAAGGACTGTCTTTTTTGAGCAATTTTCATCTCTTCAGAGCTCATAAAACAAACATAGCTAAGAAATCAGCTAAGAACTTCATAAACAGCACAGGCTTATCTTGTAATGCTGTTGGTAGAGGAAGCCAGACCTTATCTACAAATGAGTTTACCACAGTCAATTGGTGTACTGCTTGTGTGAACATCCCTAGATCCAATTGCCTCTTATCAAAGTCATATACATTATTTTAAGACGAATGACTCTTTTCACTATGTTATTTTTTCTTTAATTGCAATTATATTCATTATATTCCATTATAATCTACCTGTAAAACCCGAAATATTGCACTGAAGATCTACCATCATATTTCACACTGGATTTAAATACTGATACCTTTTTCCCCACTTGCTATACAATTTAGCCTCTGCATTATAGATTTTTTTAGTACTAAAAAAAAGGTCTCCTTCCAAAAGCCAGGTTACAGATTCAGTTCATTTCTTAGCTGAAATTTATACACGGGTTCTCTGCTAGAGGATAATTTATTATTTTTATTGTTGGAGGCTAAGGCTTCTTTTCTGTGCTATCTATTTTTTTAATTTAAGCAGGATCCAACCAAGTAACATATGGCCAGTATGAAAGTAACATATATATTAATATATTTATATTTATAAAAACTCAGAGTTCTGATCTAAACTTCACAACATAATTCAATCTATGATAGTAAGGAAATACCACTCCAGATGCGACACCCAGCTCCCCAATTACTTTGCCTTCAACACATTCAGCCAAGCAATTTTATGCTGGCAAGATTTTCTTCAGCTTCTTTATTATCTGGGCTCTAATTTTGCCCAGACAAATTAATACCTGGGTGAAGAAAAGAAAATATTTAAACATGATGCAAATTAAAACATAGAGACTTCTGTCACCCATTAAATACAAAATTTATTTTGACATCAGTCACTCACTTCCTTTTGGCACAACTTACCAGCCCATCGCTCCCATTGTTTCAGCTCTGGTTCTCCCACGTTTTGCCTCCTTCAGTAACTCTTCCACAGCCTTCCTAAACACGAGGAGAGGAAAAGAGTCACCGCTTGAGGAAAACAAGAACTTACTACTTCACGCACTTATGTAAATAAAGTGGAAAGCTTTTTGTTTAATTCATTACGGGGAAGAAAGAGGAATTGTTGTAAACACAACAAATGCAATACTGATTTCAATTCAAGAGTAGAAATAAAGCGCACGGAACTGGTACACTACTCTAAAAAGCACAGTCCCCAAGGCTTTTGGGAACACTCTTCCCTGCTGTCAACTTTGTTTCTTCCTCAAGTCCTCCAACCATAGCAGATCTGTTTCAAACACAATTAGACAACGCCAGCAAAACACCAAGCAGCCAGCTGACAGTATTTCTACCAGTTGTCAAACTGTACCAGTTCTGGTTCAGTGGTGGAAGAAAGGAACTCATCTCTGTGCTTATGAACAGCTGCCATTCAAAAAGGACTTCACATTACCAGGATCTTCTAGTACAGACCAGCCAGATTAACACTAAAGCAATTAAATAACCATGCTCACTTAAAAATTGGAGAACGCAACTTACTCGAATTGTAGCTAATTCCTACAGTGTCAATCTTTTCAGTTCTCTTTACAATTTCAATTTCAAATAAAACTTTAATAACTGCTCAACAGTATGTGGTTGAAGTTAATGGGAAAGCCAATAAGGAGATAAAATGAGTCATTTATTTCATGAATTGGATGCATAAGCTAACAATTGGGTTAGTTAACTGTAAGCAACTATAGATGCCACTCA
This sequence comes from Tragopan temminckii, assembly GCA_028571105.1. Classification (NCBI taxonomy): domain Eukaryota; kingdom Metazoa; phylum Chordata; class Aves; order Galliformes; family Phasianidae; genus Tragopan; species Tragopan temminckii. The sequence goes on from JAOWBP010052322.1 coordinate 7,422, forward strand.
GTAAGAACTGTGAGACAGAAGAGAGACAGGATGCCACCCAGTAAGAACTGTTAGAGAGGAGAGCTATGCACCTGGCTATAAACCCACAACATGAGGCTAAGCATTAACAGCACTGATATGGGTAGGACTGAAGGCTCAAGTAATTGAAAGCAGGAGGTAACTGAGAAAGTATGTACTGCTCAGCTGTAGTGTGGCAGAATGGCCGTTGGCACTAAGCTGACCAAGAGCATCACCATTCACCTAGTGCAAGAAAAGAAAGATGTGAGTTCTTGAGCTTTCAACTCAAGGTGCAAAGAATCCATGCCCTATCACGATGTTACGGTACTAGCAGCATCCTAGGATTCTGCTGCTTTGCTGTAACAGATTACAAAAAAGAAAAAAGCCTGAGCATAATTTCTGATGTCAAGCCAAAACTGAGACTAGACAAGTCAAGGCTTATCATCTAACAGAAGCAGCAGATCCAAGACAAAAAGCAAGCAGCTTCTATGGCAGGTCCATGTGAGGATATATTGCTGGGCTCTAAACATCTAACACAGTTGTTTGTTACCATTTAGGTTACTGAAGTCTGCACAGAAAGCACAAAAGGTCTTAGCTTTAATTGCATACACTGCACATGAATGAAATAAAATGCATAGGAATTAAAACTAAATAGTACCATATTTCCTTCAGTATCTAACAAGAAAACTTGATGCAGTCACACAGCAATCAGTCAAAGTCTATCCCTCTTTAGTTTGCTATGGTCTTAACAGAAGTTTTCCCAGCTCCATTCATTAGGACTGGTTGGTGACATTTTATATGCACACACACGTTTTCTTCTGCATTGCTTTTGGTCATGTTTTGCTTCTTCCCAGTAAGAGAAAACAAACTGGTGCTAAATGGGTACAGTGTAACATGCACCAAGGTAAAGCCACTCTTTGTACAGCTACCCATGCAGAACTGCAAGCAGAGTTGTCAAATTTTATACTTACAGTAATCTGTCATTGAGGTACTTCCTGACTTCAGAGCAATTTACAGCAAGTACCATTTTAACTGAAGACTTCTAAACAAACCTCTGGAATCAGCCATTGATCCTCAAAGAGCATGGAAATAATCCTTGACCAACCTATCTGTCTGAATAGAGTCCTTCATTTCAAGGGGAAACGATTCCATCCAGAAAAAGAGTTCCATGCCAGGCAGATACACAGATACTCACAGACTACAACTTGCATTTGAAAGGTTTGCAAAATAAAGAGCCCACAGAAACAACAGTAGGGAAATGCACCAAAAACTGTTATTTGTTCATTCACTCATCTATTAATGGCACATTGGTTAAAGGTCTCTCACAGAAGTGCCTCCAAGGTTATCAGTATGATCTGAGCAGCAGCTGCGCTTCGGGTACTTCAAGTCCCTTTTTAAGCACATATTTCACTGCAATGACATTCAGCACATCTGCTCATTCAAAGAAATGGAGTATCAGCACAGTAAGCTGTTGCGTCAGTTATGTGCACCTAGATGCAGCACTGCCCTCTCAACCTAGCCAGGTACAGCTGCATTCGCAGGCGAGAGCAGAGACATGTGGCACTGCTATGCCCTAGAAATGTAAGAAACGCAGGCTCAGCCACCAAAATGTAGCAGATGTCACACACTTTGTGAAGTCAAGGCAAAATGTATTTTTCTCTCCAGACTTAGAATTTACCACCCAAGCAGCATGAACTAGTTCAGAAAGAGCACAGCAGGAGCACGCAGCCTCTGAAAGCCTGTCCTGAGCCTTCAAACAGAAGCACCAGACAAAGGGCAGGAAAGAGGAAAAAAAACTCGTCACTGTTACTACTGTAGCTGCCAGATTTTGTGATTGCAAGAAATCTGTATAGCAGTCAGATTAAAAGCCTCTATATCTGCCACTATTTTATTTAAAAAATCATAAACCAAAGCACTTCAGCTATAAAACACTAATAAAATACACACATAAATATTTTAAACAGCTGCAGTTCAGCTTTAGTGGAACCATCAGGATAAATTAATATGGTGACATCAATTCTGTTAACTTGGGTAGGAATTATAAGCTATGAACTATGAGACACTATTTTGCAATGTTTATATCACAGATCAGACTGACTTGGCATCTGCCTCAGCAACCTTAAGTCAACACCTTCAGCACTAACAGAAGTTATGGCATAATACTGTCTTTTACTATTATTATTATGCCTAACCACTGCATCTTTACAAAGACCTTCTGACGTGCACAGACCAAGGGAAAAAATGCTCAGATCATCTTTGAAATGATGTGTTTCCACTCACTGAACCCACATTCTCTGCATAAGTAAGTTAAAAGCTATGCAAACAGCGTTTTTATTTTGCTTTTAAAGGCCTCTTGGGATTCAGCATTCCTTGCTGTCTTCATTTTTACAGCTCGGTTACAACTCAAGCATTCCTGCAGCCGGCAGATTCAGCTCCAAGCACACAGCTTTCACATGAGAAGAAACCAAAGAGATGGAAATCGGGAGTGGAAAATGAAGGGCAGGGGCATATTTAAGAGCACAGTAATCATTCTGGCACCTTTCATAGCAAGGACAGCAAGCACTACTTTGAACTCGTGGCAGTTCTTTTTGAGCAATCACGTTTTACTAAACAATACAGTAACGTGAGAGTGCAGGTGTACAGATGCTTTATATCTTCATGAGTATTATCCAAGATCTATTTACATTTCTGAAGGATGAGACTTTGTCATCTATATTCCAAGGCCACAGGCAAAACTTCCACCTCATAAACTCTAACAAGTTGCATTATAAAATGCCCATGCCCTAAGAATGGGAGAATGTTAAGCTTTGAAGTCAGGCAAAATCACATCTGTTTTCTATTCTTCATTCAGAGACTGGGCTTCATCATTCTTCTGAAAGAACAGATTTATAAACTGAAATATGAACTACAGATAGCAAACAAGTACATGAGATACAGCTACAGGCGATGAAAACACCATGTAACTAGAGACCATCAAATGCTTTTAATTATAGACAAAACTGTTAGGGGAAAATACATCATGCTGGGTCCGACAGCCTGGGAGAGCCTCACAGCTCTGTGCCCAGCAGGCACACACTGCAGGCATGTGGGTCCCTTTCTCACTGCAGTGGCTGCCACCCAGTATCACCCACTCCAGCCTCCCCGGTACTGGCAGCAACCCGCCAGCCCCTGGTCCCAGCCCAGCTGCTGACACCACAGACACAAGGTCCCTCCAACTCTGTTCTGACTCCAGGTACTGCGCTCACAGCCCCATTGAACAGAGTCCCCACCCAGGAAAGAACTGGAAAGGAATTTCAGGCAGGACAGACTGTGCTGGTAAGGCACAGGGTATGACCAGGCACGTGTAACTACCAGCAGACTGTTCACAGGTGACCAGTCCTTTTTATTCCCTTATTCATTTATTTTTCCACTCCTCCCTAAATCACCTATATCAACCCCTTTGCCTGCCTTTGGTTTCTCCCCTAAGCATCCCATAACAAGCCTTGTGCAACCGTGAAATGCTACTCCTCACCATCTCACAACATGTCCCATATCACAGACAGCAACATCCTTCAATCCCAAAGGTGCTGCAGCACCGAGTCACAGCAATGGGACACCAGGGACGAGATGATCATCCTTCCAGTTTTGGCCTTGGGTTCCTGGTGCCCTGCACTGCCTTGGGCCTCTGGGGGCTGGTGGCACCAGGGGTAGGGGAGCTGGAGCAGAGCTGTGTATAAAGCCTTCTGCTGCTGTTATGCCTCTGCAAGCACACAAGTTAACTAACCCTGCCATTGCTGCTCATGCCACCATCTTATTGGAGATCTCAAAGAACTGCAACGGCAGTGTATTTAGTGGAACTGCTGAAACACACAGACATGCAAGCAGAAAGGCATTCAACATCTCCTGAAGTAAGAGAAGGGACATCTTACCACCGGCAGCTCTGCCAAAGACCTTCAGAGCATCACTAACTGCTTGCAGTCTATACCATAACCTGGAAGGGCAGGCTGCTTCGCTGCTGGACCCCCACATCACTGAATGCTCACCCCTACCTGCCGGGCTCCTGGTTCTGACAGAGAGCTGCAAGACCCAGAGAAAACAACAGAGCTCTTTTTAAAATCAGTATTCTCCAAGTATGTTATGCTGACAATATAACTTATTTCTGGTCATGTGTAGGGCTGGAAAGAGAAACAGATGTAGGGTGTTCTGATTATATCCAAGTAATTGTCACCCAGACCTTCAGTTAATCAAAGATCTGATTAAGATACTGCTTTCTACAATGGAGGAACAGTAACGAAGGCCAGTGTTATTCATAATGAACTCCTATGAGGTAGTTTGTCCCATCTGCACACACCTATTGACGAAAAGGAATGCCAGAAAAGAAACCTAAGCCAGAACATTCAGAGCAAGGATAAAGAAATACACAATACAAATACACATACAAATACACTCCAAAATTATCAATGTAGAGCATCTTTGCCTTTCAACATACACGGGGCATGCTGATGCTCTCATCTCTTATAGATCAAGATTGTAGCTTATTTAAATATTCGATTTGTCGGTCTCCTAAGTGCTATTTTCAGGACATTTCCATGCTGATATTCTCAACAGCTCAATCTGAAACAATGATATCAGCTTGCAGACCAATTTTTGCCATGGGAGATATGGCAAAAATGGGAAATAATGACCTAATTATGACATTTCTATTTTAACTGTTAAAAACAATAGTAAGAAATGTCAATTAATTTCTCCAAGGTGCAAAGCTTACTTGTTAAGCAGTGTAATTGGGACGTCTGTGCAGCAAAATAGTAGGCTATCAATTCTCAACTCAACAAGAGGCCTCTTGTTAAAAAACCCAGTAACGGTCTTTCTTGGAATTCAGAACAGTATCTCCTTTAGGAAACATTTATTTCCAAGATGATGCTCCAAGCAGGCTTGGTAGGCAATTCTAATAAGATTCTGAAATATTTATAGCTAATGAGAGAAAGACTTGACTATGGAACAATTTGGATACATGGTAAAATAAAATCTCTTCCTTTGCACTGCCAGGGAAACCTCATTTTTTTTCTGTGCTTCCAACACAGATACCAAGCACAAAGGCTATCTAGGAAGGGGGGAAAAAAAAAAGAGGTGGGGATATTTAGTAGAAATTAAGTAGCAAAAGCAAGTACACATGCTTGCAGCAGAAACAAACGGTTCCTGGTAGCTGATTAGTAAGGGTTTTCTTTACAGTACTGTCTATTGGGTCATATACCTTAACATCACCATTATACACCAACAGATTTTACCCCAGGATTTCCTTGGGATTACAAGATACCTCTGGCTTACAGTCTGTATCTGCACTGACAAACCAGAAAGTTCAGAGGAAAAAACACCAGCTCAGGCTTCCAACAAAGGTTATTGGGTGAAATGGGAAATAACTCAGTAAAATGCAGTGAACAGTAATATTTTACTGATTTTAAGACTACTTCATTTTTTAAATCCATAGTATGCAACAGCTGCACAGTAACCTGCAGGTCAGCATTCCCCTTCTGCAGTGACTCCCACTTCTACTGACGTGAAGAAAGCATCAGACACAAGATGAAGCATGAGTCAGACACGGAAAAACAGGGCAGTAGGGACAGAACAGGACAGGCTGGATGAAGACTCTTCCTAAACAATTACAAACAAGTAGCACAGTCTGCTTCTCTTAGCAGATTCCACTCTGGAATGCTAGGAAACAAAATTCACTTCAGACCTGAAAAAACACGTACAAAAATAGTTTCAGTTCCACAACACAGCCTCATGACCCCCCCATTCCATGTCCATTTTCTAACACGCTGCCATGGAAAGAACAGTGGGTCCCAAAGCAGTCTGAAGCAGGATG
>JAOWBP010052323.1:0-13259 GCA_028571105.1 Tragopan temminckii
AAAAGAACTGTGAAATTGCTGAGAATCTACACACATACAATTTGATGAAAGTACCTCAGTATAGAAAATTGACTAATAGAAAATAAATCTCTAATTTGCCTTTCTTTTTGTCAGGATTTTTGGGAAATACTAGGTAATGATCGTGATCTGTACGCATTGCTGAAGCAGAAGCACCACAGGTAGATAAAATTATAAAAATGATGAAGGAAAGAATAAGGCTGGAAAGTTCAACTCTGTATCATGATGAACCTGTGATATGCATATAATACAAGGGTAATTCTTATGCTAGCTTTATATACTATTTGTTGCTTTTTCAACTGAATATTGAGGAAAAAACCATAATGCCACCTGCTAATTGAATGAGTAAACAACTGTGAATGCTTACTGAAATGATTCACAGTACTGAGTCATTAGTTAAAGAATAGAATAAGTGTAATAAAGTTTAGTTCTCTATGGTTTTATGTCAGTTGAAGGTACTGTGCTGTTATCTTATATATCCTGTAACAATGTCTATTACTACAGCTTTCTTCTCAGTTTATGATTCTTCAGCTATAACATAATTTAATCCAGACATGAATGCTTATTTAGTGATTTTATTACATTTCCTTCTAACATTCAAATACCTATTTTAAACTTTTTATTTCTCATTTTGTTATGTCTTTCTTACAGACCTTTCCCAAGGTGGTGGCTAATGTCAAATCTTTTTATGTTCAGACTGCATAACTTGCCTCGGATACAAAAGTCCAAGGCACAAACCTCCTTTCTGCAAGAATACAGAAACAGCCTTCTTCTGCTGACACTGGGTACAGACTTCCCCAGGAGCACCAGGGCACATGTTAAAATGAAAAGGTAGAGCACTTCTGATTGCCAACCATTTAAACCCAGAAACAAACTATCTGCTTTAGGAAACTCTCATTCCAGTGCAATTCTTTCTCAAGATGCAGAAATTTTGTCTACAGTAGACAGAGATTTGCCAGCATGGTAATTGTTACCAACCCTTGTTAGTAATCTCTGTGTAAAACTAGCACTGTACATTTTGCAGTTCAAAATGCTGCTATACTTGTGCCACAAAGGCTGGCTGTGCTGCTGTGGTGCCCTGGATGTAATAGGGTCATGGCACAGTATTTCTGGGAAACTTCAGAGGCAGCGTGTACTGAAAATGACTTTTTCTGCTGGGAACTTTCCAGGTGGGACTGGAAGAGTAATCCCACACTCCATAATTGTTCATGGTTTTTTTTTTTTTTTTTTTTTTTTTTTTTTTTTTTTTTTTTTCTGTGCAGAGTTTGGTCTCAGCAATTCCACAGGGTTGTTTGTTTAGACTTGTTCAGGCAATCTAACATGACATGTAACTGGTATAACCTTGTCATCTCCCTCAGCTAATCTATTCATATCCTTTTGAGACAAGGTATAGTGTAAGTATACTGTAAAATGTGAAGAAAATGTAGGTATATTGTAACTAAAATACTTAATTGAGGACAAAACCCACAAGATACTAATTTATTATTGTTAGTAGAGCGTATTATCCACAAAGCAGGTTATCTGCTTTTTATTTCTTTGATCCTCTAGTACATGAAAGCCCATATCATTCTACAAAGCCCATCACAAGCTTTCCTTAGATCAGGGTTTAACAAATACTTTCAATCACAAATGAGATTTTCCAAGAGAGCAGAGATGTTAAACTAATTTGATGCTAAGTTTAAGACTCTGAATACAAGCTATATAAATTTTTAAGTACATCTGGAAGTTACTAATTTAGCATTATTAAATTATTTAATAAATTTTATAATAGATAAATGAACAGAAATATAGATTTCTGAATCACCAGGGGTAAGTTTACTTTTGTGAAAAAAAGGTAAATGCTGTAATGAGACCATGGCATTACTTTGTACTAATCTAGTTTCCCATATGGTAAGGTTGGCTGGAGGATTCTGAGTGTCACAGGTCGCATACAGAAAATGATTATATGATTTTGGAGTGGTGGAGGAGTGAAAATGTATTATTCAGAAAGAAGTTCTGTTAAGAGAGAGGCAGTTGGGTTTCCTGCCAGACTACATTGGAGCCTTGGCTCCTAACTCTCACAGATTTCTGGGATTCTAGCTTCCAGCAGCACCATTTTCCTCCTTGTTGCTTTGCCACAGGGCTAGAAACCCTAGGGCTTATGTCTGAGCTGTGAATTCAAAATCTGTATTTTCAACCTCACTTTTATTTTTAATCCATCTCTTTTACATTTTTTTCTTTCTGATTTTCCTTTTGCAGAAAAAAATAATCTCATTTTTCATACAAAAATGTCACTAAATTCTATCAGAATTCTAGAATCTCTCTTTCCTGGAACAGAATTTCTGCTTCCAAGAAAGCTGGCATCACAAGTCAAGAATTTTAATATTCATGACATCTCAGCAACCCGTTCAACAGACAGCCAAGTGAAAACTGGGAAATCTTATGTGTGTTTTAATTACACCATTACTGATTTGACTGGTATTTAGCCATTCAAGCCAGTCTTAACAGTTTTCAAAGAGCACCAAATTTTGGTGACTTATACGTTGCTTCTGTGCTACAACATACAACATGCCTCTCACTACATACGTATAGGACTATGTTTCGTGGAATCCTGACCATGACATATGTCTAAAGATGTTTCACTCAAAATATGAAAAATATTGTTCATTGGCAAAGAGGAAGCAGACCTCATACATATACAAAAACAACAAAGTTTTTTTTTTAATTGAAAACTAATTGAAAACTAAATTGAAAACTAAATTGAAAACTTTAGAATCAATAATTACTAGCCCATTGTTAAAGAAAAATGAAGATTGTTAATGCAGTCAAAATTACAGCATGCACACCCGTTAGCTTCTACACTTTTTCCTGGTGTTATGCTTACCTTTTCTCTACTCATGGTGCTCAGTGGTCTCACTCTGATGGTGGCGGTATTTGGAGGGCGTAGTGTGTTGTCGTCATCTTGGAGAAGGCCCAGAAGGAATATGATGTTCATATTGATGGTATCTTCATCTTCTTGTGGTCATATTTATGTGTATGTTTTTACACATCTCTCTTTCTTCAACAGTTAAGAGCTCCTTGTTAAATCCTAGTGCCTTTCATATCTATTAATATGGTTGGTTAACCCCAGGAGGCAGCCAGGCCTTACTCATTCTCCTCAAGTTGTATGTGGGAAAGAATTAGAAAGGTGAAACTGAAAAAACTAATCAATTCAACTAATGTTGAGATAAAGACAGCTTTGTAGGTAAAACAAAAGCCTTATTATGTTCAAGCAAAGTAAATAATGAATTCATTCAATGTTTCCAATCACCAGGCAAGGGGCCAGTCATTCCTAGGAAACCAGTGTTCACTGCGAGTAATGGTTGCTTGGGAAGACAAACTTCATCACTTCAAACATCCCTCCCTTCCTCCTCCTTTCTCTTGTCTTTCATGGATAAGCATGGTAATATGGTATTAGACATCCATTTGCTCTGTTTAGGTCAGCTGTGTCCCAGCCTATGTGCTGGCAGGGCAGTGTGAGAAACAAAGACCTTGAGACTGTGCAGCAGTGCTCAGCAACAACTGAGACCAGTGTTTTACCACCACTTGTTTTCATCACAGACACAAAACATAGCACCATACTATCCCCTATGAAGAAAATTTGCACTACCACAGCCCAAACCAATGCAATTTAATACAATTTATTTGTTCTCTCTCTCTCTCTCTCTCTCTTTTTTTTTTTTTTTTTTTTTTTTTTTTTTTTTTTTTTTTTTTTTTTACCCTCAAAAGCAGTTTTGTCCAGTTCCAGACTTGCATTTCTTTGGAAAAGGTGTTTCTTGCTATCTGCTCTCGAGTGTCAACCCATTCACTGTGTTATCTTTTAATATCTCATGTCTGTACTCCTCTACATTGTGTGTCTGTTCTCAAAATCTTGTCTGTTGTATTATAATACCAATTTCTGCATACTTTATTGTGTTAGTCAGCTAACATCATTCTACATGGAATACCTTTGTAACTACTATCTGTACAAACCTAGGACTTTATCGCACTAGAATAAACAAAAGCACAACAATTACCCTTAGACAGCAGATCAGCTAGATAAATTGTTGTAATAAGTTATCCTTAGGCCTTGCAAATTCACTACAAAGATCATGGCCAGTTCTAACAATTGCAACACTGTACTATAGGGGATGCTACTCTGAGAGCGTCTGGATTTATATCAGTGTACACTAACCTTCAACTAAAATTCCTGAGATGAACACGGAAGTTCTGGTAGAAAAACATGAGAGCAAATGCCATACCTCAGAACAAGTAAAAGATCTTTTCTTTTTTTTCCAGGGAGCTTGTCATATCTTGGGGAAAAGCGAAGTGTGGAAAGGAAGATTTGCAGGAAGAATTCTGGTTCTGTGAGGGTACAGTGGTTAGAACAGAAATCTATTTCAAAAGTTTTCGTATTGCACAGCAGCAAGTCTGCTTAAAAGATATCTTCTTAGCAGTTTATTTGGTTTATGTCATAGTGAAATACAATTTGGTATGTTATCTTAAATAAAAACTGAACAGTTCCTCTTCAAATCTTCTAACTATTTTAGATCCCCGACTCAAATAATAAGATAAATAAATGCATAGCAAAGTACATTTAGTTTAAAATTATCAAGAAGAGATCTCTTCATCTTTTATATTTTTTCTCAATAGGCCTAAAATGTAGATGGGTTTTGCTACCTGTTTTCTTACATTCTATTTACATTCCATTGTGTTTAGCACTGAGTTTTTTTAAGTAGTTCCTTTGTTATTTTGGTTTTCTTTGCCATTGTCTTTTATATGTCTTCTTTTCTCTCTGGTTTAATTTCATTTTTATTTCAATCTAGTTGTTCTTTGTTTAAGACAATATGTTCTTGCTTTTGAAGAAAATGCATGGTAAATCAATGCTTTTGTTTTCTTTCTAGTGCTCTTTATTTTCAGTTACCTCTTCCTATTTATTTGTCATACAAGTATCTACAGTTTTATCATTACAGATAAATCTGTTAATATTATTTAAAGTGTTTAAAATGGTCCAATGGTTTTCATGGAAACAGCATATTTCTTCTTACATGTAGTCATCCCAAAATTGTAGTTACATAGTATAAATTTATTTTACCATTACTAGTATGTGTAAGAGATTATTCTTTTACATCGTCTCAAAGATTGCTGGGGATACAGATGAACAAGTCCAAGCAAGCCCTGGGCAAGGGTTGAGAAATCCTTTGTCTGGAGAACACTGACGGACAAGTCCTGGGCAAGGATTGTGAATTCTTTGCCTGAGGGACGCAGATGGACAAAGCCAGGGGCGATGAGAGAGCGATAAGCTGCAGATTAATGGCTGTGAAGAGGTCTTTTGTGTGGGTTTATCTCGAGGAAGATGGCCATCTCAGGAGGTGCTGCACGTGGCTCTTACCCAAATGCCCAGAAACGCCACGATGGCAGAAGAAGGATAAAAAGGGAATTTACCGCCATGAGGTTTAGGTTTTTCTGGCAACAGATTCCTCATGAAGAAGAAGAGGTTTCTGACATGAGAAGCCTCAAGACCTGCCCCTCTCCTGGACTTGCTCTGCGACTTCTTCTTGCTACCTGGCTTGCTGCCTAAGGCTGGCCATGCTGCTGCTGCTCTCCCCTGAAAGGTGTCTGCCATGAGATTCCTCACTATGGAATTCCTGCATGCTGACGGACTCTCCCGGGCCTGCTACCTGAGTCCTGCTGCTTCCTCCTGGACTGGCTCTGCGACTTCTTCCTGCTACCTGCTTGCTGCCCAAGGCCGGCCACGCTGCTGTTTTCCCCCCCTGCTGCTTTTGCCTCCGACCTTCGAGACGGCGTGCAACGGGACCGCTGCTGGATGCTGGTGGTGACTATCCCCGCTTTACACGATTATTGCTTCTTTCCTATCTTTTCTATCACCCTCCTTTCCTTCCCTGCCACCCTCATTCGTAATAGTCGCTGTCCTTTCCTTCCCTGTCTCCCTGTTTAGGATTTACAATGAACTGGTCGGACCAACATTTGAACCGTTGTTTCTTAATCTCACGCCGGGTATACAAATACCTCCTCTCCCTTCTACAAATTGGAGCGAGACACCATGCAACAAAAGAATTTGTTCTAGTATGGTGCTTGCTACAGTTCACGTGACTACTGTCAAAGATATAGAACTTTGATCAAACATACATATATATTGTTCAAAACAGTAGTTTTTCATTGTACATCTTTATGTATGCATTGTGTATGTATTTACTAATACAAACACATGTACTCACAAACTGTTGTATATTCCTTAAAAAGATATACTGCATTGGAATCAAGACAGAGAACATATTTATCCTAAGAGTAAAAAATAAGTACAAAGAATAGGTGATTGATACAAAAATTGAACTATTAAATATTTTGTTTAAAGTGTTTTTTCCAAATGGAAGTGCAGAAATGCTCAACTAATCAATCTCAAATTTTTATCCTGAGCTGTGATGACCATATTGGACATCCTAAGCAGGGTAACAAGTATATTTTATTGACTTCAGTCCAATATCTCCTTATCTGCCTATATCCTCTCTTTTTTGTTACTATTATCTCAATCTCATGGCATTCTTTACCTATTTAAAAACGTAAATTGTTGTGCAGTCTAAAATGCAGAGCAGAAAGAAAAGATAAACCTCTACGAATTTGTACAGAACATTTTGGATGGAGAAACTGCAAACAAAATTTAAAAGTAATGTAGCATACTCAACTTTTACCAGAATATTTCAGAGGTTTCACTTGTCTGCAACCAATAGATTAAGAAGACTTCCCTTTATGTAATGTAATTATTAATGATTGAGTAAATTGAAAGCTGCATAAAATAATGTTAAATGGATTTTTAGAAACTGAAGGAAACTGAGACTACTCTTTAAGATTATATGCTTTCTATAATATTTCAAAACTTGTTACACATAATTTAATATATATGTATATATAATTCTGTTTTGAAAGCAAAAGATATAATTACAATAATATGAGATTCATTTAAGTCCTGAAAAAGCTAGTCTCAGTACAATCATGTAACTTTATCTTTTATGAAAAAAATTGGTGGCTTTTGTGCATAAATATTCTACATTCAGTCCTCTCACCACTCAAAATAAAGATTAGGGAGCTCAAGATTGATATAATCTCTAAGAGAGTTTGCTAGCTGTCAGGTTTTTGTTTTGGTTTGATTTGGTTTGTTGTTGTTTTAAGAGTTTTTATATAAATTCAAGTTAAAAAAAAATAAAGAAGGAAAAAACAAAACAAAAAAAGAAGCTGCTTCATGAAAGTAGGGCTTGACTTCCCAAATGTTTTTTCTTTTTTTCTTATGCTTCTAGTCTCATAATTTCATTTTCCATTGTAAAATATTTTCTCATAAGTTTTGCTGTGGACCATGATAATAATTATCAGAAAGTACAGCCGTTACTCCTATCTTCAAACTACCATATCCTAAAACAGGTCCAGTTAAAATTATTCAAGCTACTTAAATACAAAGCCAATGACTAACCCATTTATAAACTTGTAAAAAGTTTACTTTGACATGCTTTCATTCTCACAAATCTTTATACTTTCTGAAGTGTGTATACAGACATATTGTAACAAATGCTGCTCTATACTACTGTGGAGCTAAGTACAAGAACGTGAGAAATACAGCTGTGTCTCAGGAAAGAGCCTTTTCTTAGAGATTTTCAATCCAGTAATGAAAACCCAATAGATTGGTTTCATTTGATGAAGATACCTGAAGCAAAACGGCTCATCAAACCTTAGGGCTGGGCCATTAAAGATTTTCTGTTGAAATAAATAATTTTGCTCAGAAAATATTAAATCTCAGAATAGGAAAATATAGCCTGCATGTTATGTATATTTTTATTATTTACCTGGAAAATATCCTGGAAATGTATGTATAAGAAACACAGAAGTGTGACAGTGTAGATAAAAAAAAAGAGAGACTCTGAGATCAAGTGGTGGGATCTAGCAGCAGATGAAAAATGAATGAATAGGATGAAACAAGATTTCCATCTCTGTCTATGACATGACTTGCTTACTGTTGTGTACATAGCACATCTGCTTTCTTTCTTACATACACTAATTAAAATTTTAAAACTTGATGTATGTAAGGATAATACATATTAGTCTACAATTAAAGAAAGGGAAAAGAAGCAATGAAGCAAAGTTAATACTATAAAATCTTATTCACTATTAGATTCTGAAGTTTGAGAAGAGTGTTTCAATTACTCAATGGAAAATATAAAATAGCTATTACAGAGTGAAACAAACTGAGGTGGAATCTTCAAAAGTTCTCAGTCTACCTTTGCTGAGGTCAGTAAGAATTTGTCACAGTCCCTAGAAAGTATAGGAAAATATGGTGTTTTGTCTTCAATAGTGAAAAGAATGTTATATTTTGACTATGAATCCCTCATATTTCCGTAGGAAATCGAACTTTAAGTTTAGGTACTTATTAAATACATAGATTTTTATTTAAAAAATACTTAGAATATTATTTTTAATATAGTTTTTATAGACCACTTCTTGCTTCATTAGCAGTTTATTACTAAAATCATAAATTATTGCGCAAGATCAAAGTCAAGGATATATAGCAGACTTCTTTGGAATATTTTCTGCCATAGATGATATTTGCTTTACATGTTAATAAGAGACACCACCTTCCAATACACTGTTAAAATCTCTTAGATGGAAGGAAGTTATTGTTCCTACTTTTTTTTTTGGTTCTGTATTTCTGATTTTTTGTTTCTTTTCATAACTTCTTTTAGCTTGATTGGTTCTTCTGATACTGATGACTGCAGGGAGAATGTAAACTGAATGAATTTTAAGGGAAACATGTTTCAGACTCATAGTGATAGAGCTTAAAAGATATTAGTTTAAGATTCCCTGTGTAAAACTTGCTTTTTCTCCTCTAGGCAATTGCATGAGATGAATTACATACTCTATAGATAGCAGTAGATTTTCTTCTGATAGAAAAATAGGAATAAACAAATATCTATATAGGTTCACAGCATGGTTCAGAAATAGTAAACTACTAAATATCTAAGGAACATTAATGCATATATTTTATGATAATACTGTACAGAGAAATAGGAAAATAGCAAGAAAAACAGTGGGGCATAATAAATTAAAATAAGTAGGGTGCCAGGGAGGTGCCTTTATATTTTGTTTAATTTACACAAAATATGAAACTCTTATAAAAAGATTCTGATGTAATGAGCACCATCTGCTCTTATTTTGTTATATAATGATTTGCATAAAATCTATTAAGTTTGTTGTATTGCATGCTTCAGGAATTTAATAACCCAGAATTATGTATGATATACAGTACATGGTGATGAATTGTAATAAACAAGAATGGTACTTCTCAATGCATATAGAAATTAATGTTTGATTTTTAGTAAAATTAGGCTATTGCAACCTATTTCCTTTTGTGTTTATTTACTAATTAATGTATTTGAATTCTTCTGAGAGCATGTGTTCCATAGTTCTGCATGCTTGACACAAGGGAGCACACAATGATGCTGGATTTACTTGGTAATTTAATGTTACTATTTTTCACATATTCAGAGTTCTTGGACATTTTTCTAAGCTAAAATGGATTCATATCTTAAATATGTTTTGCATGCATAAGGGCTTACTCTAGTCTCATTTTATCCCCATGGAAATAATGCCCAAATCTTGTGAAATTAGTATCACTATTATACATAAAAAGCAAAAACAAACAAACAAATCCATGACAATGATAGACAGATTGATATGTTAGGATAAATTAGTTATTTTTAGTAGAAACAAAATATCTACTGCAAGGCTTTCTAACTTTCATAAGATCCCAGCTTAGAACTTTAGACCGCTGGTTCAGTTCCAACCATCCACATCAACATTTAAAATCAGAATGAATATGTAGATACAAAAAGTCAGCAAATAATATGTTTGAAATGTGATTTAAATTAGGAGCTGTTTATTTGAAAGTTAATTAAACAAATGGCTGATATTATAATGCTTTTCAGAGATAGAGTTTAATTTCTCGTAATTATCACTCCTGGCTATCATCTCTTATCTCCATCCCTCCTTTTACAGCTCATTAGCTTACTACTGTAGCACAGTTCAGAGTCTGGGTCATGCAATAATTTGTGTCAGCAGACTGGGATCTCTCCAGTTGAAAAGGGGGTTTCTTACAGCTGAAATAAGCCTGAGATTAAATCATTATATATTCTACTCTCAATATTTTCCTTGATGAACTCCGTAACGTGAATCTCTTATAGCAGTTGCAGAGTGCTATGGCTAGTGAGATATAGCAACTATTGTTATATTTGTTTCATAATTTTCCATACTAAGAGGAAACTGGCAAATTACTTTTTATACTACCACAGAAGCATAAAGAAAGTTGACTGGGCAAAGAACCTCTCTAAGAACAATGACAGCACTTCTTAACTATTTTGTGAAATTTCCCAAATTAAAGTCAAAGAATGTTAATCAGCAAATTTAATTTAAACCATATATTATACTCTCTGTAAAAAGATTTTCTCAGTTCTGAAACTACTTAGTGTGTGCGGAACAATATATGGAGACAGAATGTGTTGATCTTGTAAAAGCATGAACAATCAAATATTCTAGACTTGTCCAATACCTGGAACTTCCGAAAGTAAGGAAGTATATTCCTAAATAGTGAACATTGCTGGCACATATAAATATTTTATATTAGTATTTATTCTTTTGCAAGTAAGTTTAATAATCTGAAGACTAAAATAATGAAATTATAATCTATTCATCTTTATCAAGGATGCATATAGCATACAATATTACTTCAGAATCTGTACTTTCAAATCTCAGATAATATTGAATATTAGGGTTTGAAAAAGTTTTATTGTTATTTTAGACTATGATAAACAAGAGTGAAATTATACTGCAGAAAATATTTGAGTTTTATTAAAGAAGTCTCAATCAATTCAAGCAGTCTTTCAGTATTGGTTTGCTTCCTCATTTTATGGACTTGTGAACTGATTATTTTTAGTTACTGATTCACTGCTTAGCCTGAGAAAATGTGTCTTTTTTAAGAGTGTGTCTTTTTAAGAAATCTTTCTTAAGAATAATGGACTCAATAATTGTATAAAATAATGTCAGGATATAATCATGGTGGGTTTTTTTGGTATTTTTCCTATGCCGTAGTATGTAGCTTCTCTCACATCTTTTCTCTAAACAGCAAGATTAACACTGGGGAAAATAAGTCTTTTCCTCCATTAACAGAGTACATTTGAACTTTTGTTTCTTTCAAAACTCTAAAGATTTGAAATCCATGAAAAAAGCTATTATTTCACCTCTGATTTACAGAGAATTTCTTTTTTCCTGTATTAGCTACAAGCAGCTTTTCATAAGCACTAGAGGAACTGAGATTCCTCTCTTTTCCCCCTTTCTCTTCCTCTTCTCCTTTTAGTACAACTGTCAAATTATTCTGATCATCTCTGCAGAAAAAAATTGTAAATCAAAGCTTTATTCTGAGCAGTGAATTCTGTGTTCCAGCTATGACCTTAGCACTGCTAAGTGTGACACATTTTTACTCAATGATTTTCCAAATCATCCCTGAATCATTGCTGCTTCAGAGGCCTCCATTTTTTATTGATTTATCCTCTGAAGTATAGCAATTCTCCTTTGTTTTCACTGAATTTCATTTTATTTATTTTGCACAATATTTCTGAAATTAATTTAATTTTATATTCTATCATCATCTTCAGATGTGCTTGACTCCAGCCTCAGATCATTTTCAGAAATTCTCTGGTTCATTCACTTTTATGTAATCTCTAACTTCAGTCATATTTATACATTGTATACTTTCATCAACCATATTTCTGTATTTTAAAAAGCACCATTAGCATCTTTCTCAAATCCCTCTGCATCCTTGAATTCATATTATTCACAAGATCTCATACCAAAAAGAAAATTAGAAGATATGTTAAATTACAAGACAGAGACATATTGCAACACTTGTGACCGAAAACGGTCTTTTCTTTCAAAATATTCAGTGGTCATTAATATGCCTTTGAAAACACCTGCAGCTATCTCTTATTGAGAAAATATGATGCAGCTTTGTCATCTTTCTGACTTTTTTTGAATTATTTTTCTTAAATCTTCTCTTTATCTGAATTAAGAATTTTATGTTTTTCTTCAACAAAAAAACTGAAAAGGGGAAAATGAATATCTATGACATAAACATCCGAGAGTTCAGAACACTGCAAGTTATGTGATGAAGAACAGTAAATGGAAGCAGATGACAAAAGAAGACAAGATTTCCTTAGTCTGTTCAACTCTGTTCACTTCTGATAAATATATCCTTCTGAAAAAAAAGTTGCAAAAATATATGATAATAACTATACGCATTTTTTACATATGTAAAATTATGTATGTTAAATGTACATAGTCGTACTTTTTTTTCTGGAAACAGGTGTGCTGTGTTCTATGAAACTGAAACTCATGATCTGAGGAACAGATTATGAATATTGTACCTTTCATGTCTTCATTTGATATTCTGACTTCTAAGTAATGCTCATTATTCATTCTTGGCCTGAGATATTATCCAAAGCATGCTGATTGTCTCTAATTGAAATGTTTATTAAAACATTTAGAGTGAATTGGTATTAGAAGAAATCTTTTTCATATAAATGGAAATGAAAAGCAACTGTAGGTGAAAATGTGACATTCTCATTAAATGTCAGTAATTTAAAGCCTTACAGTCACTGAGCACTCTTACACAGAAGTTAGCATGATAATGATACATATAACAGATAAAGCATACACCGAATTCTGTGTTGGTGTAATTTGGGACTAAATTGAAAATATATTACCAGATTACTTAGATGTACATCAGTATAGTTAAAGATTTTTATACAATTTTCTCCCTTTGATGAAGACAGAATTTGGTATAACTAGAATTAAAAACAATAATAATAATAATAATCAATTCCCATATCTGTTTCCTTGATCTTTGAGGAAATAAAATCATGGACCTTTGCTAGTCTTCTCTTTTTTTTTTTTTTTTTTTTTTTTTTTTTTTGTCCTAAGTTCTGAGATATGTTCTGAGTTCTGAGTTTCAACTTATGGAATCTTTCCTTTTATTTGGAAAAGGGTTAGGCTGAATCTACACAATCTTCATGATGTAATGGTAGGTGTAAAGCAAATAAAATTGGATTTAGACTGTGGAGGTAGATGTGGGAAGTGCCAAAGAACATTTGATTAAATTAATTAAGAAGACCAGATTTCTCACATTTTTA
>JAOWBP010052325.1:0-13256 GCA_028571105.1 Tragopan temminckii
TGCCCACTGAGCAGCACTCACCCCCCGTGGCAGGAGATGTACCCCTGCCCACAGCACCGCGGGGTCCTGCTGCCCAGCACCGTGGACCCTCTGCCAGCTGCACCACATGGGCCGGATCCCGGTACCGCAGCTTCGATGGGCGGCACTTCGGCTTCCAGGGCGAGTGTGCCTACAGCCTGGCCGCCTCCACCGACAGCACCTGGGCTGTCAGCATCACCACAGGCAGCGCGCCGGTACCCACCACCCCCGGGGGGATGAGGAGGTGTCAGGGGGGCTGGGTTACCCCGTGGATCATTGCTCTGGGGCAGAGGGGCTGTCCCCACTGCTGTCCCCTCACCTGGTCCCCGCTCACAGCTGCTGTCCCATAGGTGCTGCGCATGACATTTGGGCTGGACACAGTGGTGGCTCGGGGATTCAACATCTCTGTGAATGGCGTGGCAGTGCCGGAGGGACAGCCGCACCTGCACGGCGGTGAGGGCTGAGGGGCGACTGCGTTCTCCCATCCCCACGTGCCACCGTCACTGGGGACCCAGTGGTTCGGGGTGGCACAAGCAGACAGTGCCAACCTCAGCCCCCACCATTCCCCTCGTTATCTCTGTGCCCTGCTGAGTGCCCTGGTTGTGTCCCTGCAGGGATCAGTGTCTCCTGGCTCGGGGACTTTGTGGCTGTGGGGAGTGGGCTGGGTGTGCGCCTCAAGTTGGACGGGCGCGGGACGGTCTATGTGACGGTCAGCGCGGAGCTGCGGGGCAGCACACAGGGGCTCTGTGGCCCCTACAACGATGACCCGACTGGTAACACCCCATGTGTCACAGCACCACTGTTGGGTGATGGGGGACACAGGGTGGCTGTGCTGAGGGCACATGCTGTGTCCCCAACCCCACTTTGCCCACAGATGACTTCCTGCGGGTTGAAGGGGACGTTGCCCCGTTGGCTGCCAGCTTCGGGAACTCCTGGAGGATCCTGGATGCCGACCCTGAGGTATGGGGCCGGGCAGAGCACGGACAGGGCTGAGATGGGAACTGTCCCAGCACCCTGCGAGGCTCCCTTGGGGCTGTGTCCCCACCCCACTCCCAGCACAGCCCTACGGCAGTGGGATCTCTGATCTGATCCCATCCTGGCACAGCTCTCCTGCAGTGATGCAGTGGAGCCCAGTCCCAGCTGTGCCATGGGCAGCGCCGCACAGCGGGCGGCCGAGGCCATGTGTGGGATGCTGCTCACCGACCCCTTCCACCAGTGCCATGAAGTGGTGAGTCCTGCAGCTCCGAGGCGTCGGGTCGTGTGGACCCCCATGCCCTGACAGTCCATCCCACACCAGGTCGACCCCCGTGGCTTTTACGAGGCCTGCCTGGAGCTGCACTGCAGGGAGGGCGGAATGGGGCCCTCACCACCCCCGGCCGTCTGCGACACGTTGGCTGCCTACGTGCGGGACTGCGCCCAGCGGAGAGCCTACATCGAGTGGCGCCGGCCGGGCTTCTGCGGTACGAGCTGTGGGGCTGGGCTGCATCCCACCCTGCTGGGACCCCATCCCCAATAGCTCATGTGTGGGACCCCTGGTGGGTTGTATGTGCTCCCCTATGGGGTGTGTGTGTGCACCTAAGGGCTCTTGAGCGCATTCCAATGGCTCCTGTGGGTACCCCAATGGCTCTTACATACACCCTAATCGCTTTTGCATGCACCCAATGGCTCAGGTGTGCACCCCAATGGCTCACCAATGGCACTCGTGTGCACTCCAGTGGATTGTGGTGGGACATGGGGGAATGTGGTGGGATGGGGGTGGTGGGATGCAGTTGACTGGAAGTTGTGAGATGGATTTGGGTCATGGGGGGATGGATGTGGTGGGATGTGATGGCACAGATTTGGGATATGATGGGATGGGATGCCGTTGAGTGGATGTGGCTGGATACCATGGGATGGATGTGGTGGGACGGATGTGGTGGGATATAGTGGGAGAGATTTTAGATGTTTAGGATGGGCTCAGTGGGATGTGGTGGGATGGATTTGGGACATGGTGGGATGGATTTGGAATACAGTGGGATGGATGTGGTGGATGCAGTGGAACACAGTGGGATGTGGTGGGATGAATGCAATGGGACATAGTGGGATATGGTCAGAAAGATCTGGGACACGGTAAGATGGGGATGTAAGAGGGATGTGATAGGATGGACTTGGGACACGATAGGGTAGAAGTGGTGTGATGAGATGGAACGTATGGGGATGTGGTGGGATGGATGCAGTGCATCACGGTGCGATGTGGTGGGCCAGCTGCAGTGGACATGTTGGCATTCTGTGTGCCACTCTGTGGCACAGCAGAGCTGAGCCCTGGCACCCCGCAGAGCGGCAGTGCGGCCAGGGGCAGCGCTACTCGGACTGCGTGTCCTCCTGCCCCGCCAGCTGTGTGGCTGCAGGCACTGCTGAGGAGGGGCACTGCCGGGACGACTGTGCCAGCGGCTGTGAGTGCACCCCGGGGCTCCTCCTGGATGGGGAGGCCTGCATCCCACAGACTGCCTGCCCCTGCCTGCACCGTGGCCGCACGTACGCCCCAGGGCAGAGCATCCGCCAGCGCTGCAACTGGTGGTGAGCATGGGGGGGACGGGGAGAGCACTGAGGCAGGAGGGATCCCCGTCTTGGGGCTGAGCATCCCCTGTGCTGTCCCTGTCCCCGCAGCACGTGCCAGGGGGGACGCTGGCTCTGCACCCAGGACCGGTGTGCGGCGGAGTGCGCGGTGCTGGGGGATCTGCACTACATCACCTTCGACCACCGACGCTTCTCCTTCCCTGGTGCTTGCGAGTACACCCTGGTGCAGGTATGGGGGTGCCGGGTTGGGGGCTGTGGTGGAGGTACCCGGAGCTCAGGGTGCTCCCCGCCTGCAGGACTTCGTGGAGGGGATGCTGCAGATCACAGCGAAGCAGGAGGCGTGCGGTGGCCACCAGCCCCTCAGCTGCCTCCGGGCGCTCTCCATCACAGTGCCGGGGGCCTCAGCCCACCTGCACAGCACAGGTGACCCCAGGTTGGGCCAGGATGGAGGGCACCGAGCAGGGTCCACACTCCCCTTACATCCTTTCCTGCACCCCACACAGGAGAGGTGGTGGTGGACGGGCGCGCGGCGCCGCTGCCCTTTGCCAGTGCTGCGCTGACTGTACGCCGAGCCTCCTCCTCCTTCCTGCTGCTCCAGACCTTTGGGGCCCACCTGCTGTGGGGACTGGAGACCCCTGCAGCGTACATCACCCTGCAGCCTGCCTTCGCCAACAAGGTGAGTCCCGCTCGGTTCCCCGTGCCCTGCACCATCGCTGCACTGTGCCCCAACGCCAGCCCTGCGCCACAGGTGCGCGGGCTCTGCGGGACCTACAACTGGGACCAGCGGGACGACTTTGCCACGCCGGCGGGCGATGTGGAAGTTGGTGTCACCGCCTTTGCCAACAAGTACCGGGTGTCCACCGACTGCCCCGTGCTCGGCCCCGTCCCCTTTGAGCCCTGCAGCACCTACACCCCGCGGAGGGAACTCGCTGCTACCGCCTGTGCCATCCTGCACGGCGCATCCTTCCAGGTGCTGAGCGGCCCCACAGTGTGCCAACGCTGCGGTGTGCACTGCTCTGCACGTCCTCTCCTGTCCGCAGCCCTGCCACCACCTCGTGGACTGGGAGCCCTTCCACCAGCTCTGCCTCTATGATGTCTGTGCCTGCCCAGCTGGAAAGCACTGCCTGTGCCCTGCGCTGGCTGCCTACGCCCGGGAGTGTGCCCAGGAGGGAGCAGCCCTGAGCTGGAGGAATGAGAGCTTCTGCGGTGCGGGGCCTGGGGATGGGGTGGTGGGGAAAGGACGGGTTGGGACAAGATGAATGGAGTGGGATGAGATGGGATGAGGTGGCCTGGATAGATGGGATGGGATGGGATGGAACAGGATGGGGTGATTGGGTTCTGACGGATGGGACAGGGTAGGTGGAATGAAATGGGATGGGGTGAAATGCAATGAGGTAGGATAGTGTCGGACAAAATTGATGGGATGGGACAGGATAGATGAAATGGAATGGGATGGATGAGACAGGATCATGTGGGACTGATGGGATAGGGCAGCACTAGATGTGTGGGATTGGATGGAATGGGATGAGATGACACAGGATGAATAGAATGGGATGATGCAGGATGAGACTAAGGAGGGGAATGGAATGGATGAAACGGTATGGATCAGGATAAGATGTGTCAAGATAGATGGGATAGGGTGTTACAGATGAGGTGGGGTGAGATGGACCAGGATGCTGAAGGATGGGATGGGATAAGATGGGGTAGAATGAGACAGGATGGAATTGATGGGATTGGATGGGATGGGATGGGATGGGACATGATGAGATGGAGTGGAATGGGATAGATGAGATGGATAGGATGGATGGAATAGGATAAGATAGAATGGGATAGCTGAAGATGGGATGGAATAGATTAAATGAGATGAGTTGAACAGGATGGATGGGATGAGATGGAATGGCTGTGATGGGAGGAGTGGGGCAGGAAGGGATGGAACAGGATGGATGGGATGGGAAGGATGGGCTGAGGGACATGGGACAGAACAGGGTGGGTGTGATGGATAGGGCCAAGCACTGGGTTGCAGGGCTGTGCAGGGCAAAGCAGGGTGACTGCTGTTGATCCCTGCACCGTGTCCATCCCTGCAGGCACTCAGTGCACAGGGGGTCAGGTGTACCAGGAGTGCAGCAGCCCCTGCGGCAGGACCTGCGCCGACCTGCGTCTGGATGGGGCCAGCTCCTGCCCCGGCCTTGACAATGTCTGCGTCTCCGGCTGCAACTGCCCCGAGGGGCTGGTGCTGGATGATGGTGGGCAGTGCGTCCCGCCGGGCGTCTGTCCCTGCCAGCATGGCGGCGAGCTCTACCCAGCAGGCAGCAAGATCTGGCAGGGCTGCAATGCCTGGTGCGTGCCATGGGGCTCTGCCTCTTGGGGCTGGTGGGGCTGGGGTCTTCCAAGCTGGCCCTCCTGGTCTGAGGGAGATGGGCTGCAGCAGGCGGTGGCTGTGGGGCTGCTGGAGGTGCGGGTTGGTGGCAGGAGACGTCTGATGAAATCACCCTATGGCCTGTTTGTGATGGTACCGCAGGATAGGTGGGTTTCATTGAATGTCTGTGCCACATGGCGACAATACAGCCTCCAAAGATGCTGTCACCATCCCTCTGGTGGGACTGGGGGCCAAGACAGTGGTGGGAACTGAGCTCTATGGTCCAGTTGCCCTCCAGGGGATCAGGACAAGCCCATAGCTGTGTGAGGACCTGGGTGCTGCTGGAGGCCCTCTCCCTCCTTGGGGACAGCATCTCAGGGGGTCCTAGGAGTGCTGGGGATGCATGAGGCTGGCTGGAAGGATCCCACCCATCCCATTTGCCCCATCTCAGTTGTCTCATCCATCCTACACATCCCTCCCATCATACCCATCTCATCCCATCTGACCCATTCCAACTGTCCATCTCATCCCATCCCAAGCATCCCACTCATCCCACCCACTCCACACTCCCAAAGCTGATGCCCTGCACAGATTTGCCAGCCCTCACCGCAGCCCCCCTTATCCACCCCCAGTGTCTGCACTGCGGGCACCTGGAGCTGCACTGACGCCCCCTGCCCTGACACTGCCTTCTGCCCTGGGGACCTGGTCTATGTTTTTGGGTCCTGTTTGCGCACCTGTGACAGCGCTGAGCCCAATGGAACGTGCACGGGGATCATTGATGGCTGCGTCTGCCCCCCAGGCACTGTCTTCCTGGTGGGTTCCCCCAGCTCTGCTGCTCCATCTTTGCCTGGGCACGTGTTAGGAGGAGGGGGTGGGGGAACCTGGGAGTTGGGGAGCTGGGTCGGGGGGCTCTGAAGCCTTAAGGAGTAGGGTGGATGGGACTCGGGGAACTGGGGAGCTGAGTGGGGGGCCATAGGGAACTGGAACTCTGGGCCAGGAGCTGGGGAGCACAGGGGAGCTGAACATGGGGCTACAAGGAACTGAGTCAGGGGGCTGTGGAGTATTGGATTGTGGAGAGTATGGGACTTGGAGCTGGGTGTAGGGGACTTAAAGTACAATGGAGCTGGGCATGTGGAGCCTTGGGGAGCTAGGTTGAGGGGATGGGGTCATCTGGGACATGGGATTTTGGGGAGCTGGATCAGGTGGAAGTGGGGCACTGGGGAGCGGGATGTGGGATATCAGATGTGGGGCACTGGGGAGCGGGATGTGGGATATCAGATGTGGGGCTCTGGGAGCTGGATGTACGGGTTCTTGGACACTGGGATATTGGGCTGGAGAAAGGCCTGGGTGCGCTGGGAGCCAGGCAGGTTCCAGCCCATCTGCTGGTGCCTGTGCTTCGACAGCCCCACACATCACCCTGGGGCTCACACGGGTCTGATGCGTGCAGGATGAGCGCTGCGTGCCCCCGGAGGAGTGCCCCTGCCAGCACAACGGGCGGCTGTACCAGCCCAACGACACCATCGTCAGGGACTGCAACACCTGGTGAGCCTCGGCACACACGGGCAGGGCGGTGCTGGCGCAGCCCCGGTGCTCAGCCCCGTCCTGCAGCGTGTGCCGCCAGCAGCGCTGGCAGTGCAGCAGCGAGGACTGCGTGGGGACCTGCGTGGCCACGGGGGACCCCCACTACATCACCTTCGACGGGAGGGCCTTCTCCTTCCTGGGGGACTGCGAATATGTGCTGGTGCGTGAGGTCGACGGGCTCTTCGCCGTCACCGCCGAGAACGTCCCCTGCGGCACCAGCGGCGTCACCTGCACCAAGTCGGTGGTGGTGGAGCTGGGCAACGCCGCGGTGCACATGCTGCGGGGTGAGGTCGTGGGGGCGCGGGGGGGCAGGGGCAAAGGGGGGAGAGCGCTCACGGTCCCACTGCCTGCAGGAAGGGATGTGACGGTGAATGGGGTCTCGGTGCGTCCGCCCAAATTGTACAGCGGGAACGGGCTGACGCTGCAGCGCGCCGGCACCTTCCTGCTGCTGCTGTCCCGCCTGGGACTGGCGGTGCTGTGGGACGGAGGTGAGACCTGGGGATGCGACAGCCACGTGCGGATGTGGCACCCAGCGTGGGGACAGCCCCCGGCTCACCCGGCACCGGCGCCGTGCAGGCACACGGGTGTACGTCCGGCTGCAGCCGCAGCACCGGGGCCGCGTGGCGGGGCTCTGCGGGAACTTCGACCGCGACGCGGAGAATGACCTGACCAGCCAGCAGGGCGTGCTGGAGCCCACCGCCCAGCTCTTCGGCAACTCTTGGCGAGTCAGCCTGCTCTGCCCTGAGGTGGACGGCGCGGCCGCGCAGCACCCCTGCACCGTACGGAGGGGCATTGAGTGGGGGGACCCACGGGGCTGGCTGTTGTGGGGACAACAGCATGGGGTAAAGCAGGGGGGCTTCCGGTGGTGATGGTGGCAGCTTCTCACCACCAGGAGAACCCGCACCGGGCAACGTGGGCCCGCAAGCGCTGCAGCATCCTGACCCAGCAGCTCTTTGTGCCCTGCCACGACGAGGTGCCGTGCCAGCGCTTCTATGACTGGTGCGTCTTCGACGCCTGCGGGTATGTGCTGGGCTGCAGCCACCTCAGGGTCCCTGAGCCCCTGCCTGTCCCTGTCCTGGACATCATCCTGCTGTGCCCTGCCTGCCTGCAGCTGTGACTCCGGGGGGGACTGCGAGTGTCTGTGCACAGCCATCGCCACCTATGCTGAGGAGTGCAGCCAGCGCGGCATCCACGTCCGCTGGAGGAGCCAGGACCTGTGCCGTGAGTTCTCATCCACAGTACTTGGGTTGTGCTGGAGGTTCTGGGATGGGGTCTGGGATGAGGCTGGCATGTGTGTTCCAGGATGGGGTCCAGGATGTGGGGTGCATGGTGGGGTCTGGGATGGGATCCGGGCTGCGCAGGCTCACCCCAGGGCTGGCACAATGTGACTTCAACACCCTGTGCCTCTGCAGCCATGCAGTGCGATGGGGGGCAGGAATATAGTGCCTGCGGCCCCCCTTGCCCCCAGACCTGCCAGAACTTGGGCCTGGAGCTGCCCGAGCACTGTGACACCATGTCCTGCCTGGAGGGCTGCTTCTGCCCCGAGGGGAAGGTGCTGCACGGTGAGCAGAGGACTGCCGGGAGGGCTTCCCCTTGCTACCCTTTCTGACTCCTCCATTCCACTCCACTGTCAGAGGGCAGCTGTATCGACCCTGCCGAGTGTCCTTGCTTCTGGCAGGGCATCGCCTTCCCAGACAGCGCTGTGGTGCAGCAGGGCTGCAGGAACTGGTGAGCACGGCCAGTGCCTGTTCCCCACCCCTGCCCATCCCACACCCTACCTGCAGCCCATCCTAACTGCGGCTGCCCCGCAGCACATGCACCGCAGGGCTGTGGCAATGCGCACCCACGGCAGAGCCCTGCCCAGCACAGCCCCGCTGCCCGGACTCAGAGTTCCCGTGCCGCACTGGCGGGCGCTGCGTGCCGGGCGCGTGGCTCTGCGACAACGAGGACGACTGCGGGGACGGCTCGGATGAGGTCTGTGCCCCGCGCTGCGCCCCGCACCAGCACCGCTGCGCTGACGGGCAGTGCGTGCCCTGGGGTGCCCGCTGTGATGGTTTGTCCGACTGCGGGGATGGCTCTGATGAGAGCGGCTGCCCACCCCCTCCCTGCGCCCCGCCGGAGTTCCGCTGCGCCAGCGGCCGCTGCATCCCACGGGCACGTGTCTGCGACGGGGAGCTGGACTGCGGCTTTGCCGACGACTCAGACGAGGCAGGCGAGTGGCACCGGCTGTGGGCAGTGAGCACCCCGGGTGGTCTGGGGACAGTTCTGTGTGTTCCCATCCCTGGGGTTGTGCAGTGGGCAGTGGGCTCTGACCGCTGTCCCTGCAGGCTGCAGCCCGAGCTGTGGTTTGGGTGAGTTCCAGTGTGCAGCGGGACGCTGCGTGCCATACCCACACCGCTGCAATGGACACGATGACTGCGGGGACTTCAGTGATGAGCGGGGCTGCGTCTGCCCGGCCGGCCACTTCCAGTGCCCTGATGCAGTGTGCCTGCCCCCGGCTGCCATCTGTGATGGGACGCAGGACTGCGGGGATGGCACTGATGAGGCGTTCTGCCCAGGTGAGGGGCTGTGGCTGTGGCGAGCACAGGGCTGAGCGTCTGGTGACATTGCCCTGGGACTGTCCCCTTCCCCACAGCCCGCATCACCTGTGCCCCTGGACAACTCCCCTGCCCCGATGGCTCCTGTGTCAGCCAGACGAGGCTCTGCGATGGCATCTGGGACTGCAGAGATGGATGGGACGAGAGCTCTGTGCGCTGCATGGTGTCCTGGGCACCCCCTGCACCTACCCACCTGCCCACGGTGCCTGCTAATGGCACAGCAGGTGAGGGCACAGGTGTCCCCTGCGCTCCCCAAATCCCCAGTCCCATCAGTGGGAACACTTTGCTCTTTGCTGGAGAGGCCTGAGCTGCTCCCTCCCCTTGCTGGGGTTCTGCAGAGAAGGGGGAGACACATGGGGACCATGCGTGGGGTTCTTTCTCACTGTATCACCCCATGGTGATGTCTTCCCCAGCACCCGCGTGCGGACCCTACGAGTTCCCATGCCACAGTGGGCAGTGCGTGCCGCGGGGCTGGGTGTGTGACAGCGAGGCCGACTGCCCTGATGACAGCGACGAGCTGGGCTGCAACCGGAGCTGTGCACTGGGACACTTCCCCTGCGCCCTGGGTGCCCACTGCATCCACTACGACCACCTCTGTGATGGCATCCCCCACTGCCCCGACCACTCCGATGAAAGTGACGACAACTGTGGTGAGGCGCAGCGTGTCCCCTCGTGTCTCTGTCCCCAGCCCTGGGATGCTGTCTAGGGAGCAGGACCCTCACAGGGGGTCAGCAAGGCTGCACTCCCCACTTGGTGCCTCACACCATCCCAGGGGTCCCCCCTGTGGTGTCAGACCTGATGGGATGCTGTCCCCACTGCAGGCTCTACCCATATCCCGCCGTGCCCAGGGCATTTCGTCTGCAACAACCGTGTGTGTGTGAATGCAACCAGGGTGTGTGATGGGGCGATCGACTGCCCCCAGGGCGAGGATGAGCTGGCCTGCGGTGAGGGGGGACCACGGGGGTGACAGGGAGCAGTGGGACTGGGGGACCCATGTGGGTGCTCATGGCACCCCTGTGCCAGTTGCAGAAGGCCACATCCCCACTGGTGAGAGGAACCAGACTGTGGGTCCCTGTGCCGAGTACAGCTGTAGGGATGGCAGGTGCATCGCCTTCAAGCAGGTATGGGCATGGGATGGGGATTCATTGATGCCGTGGGATGGGGAACCAAGGGATGCCATGGAATGGGGTCCACAGCAATGCCATGTCGGGGTCCCTGTGGTGTTCCCCCATCGCCCTGCCTGCTGGGGGCTCAGCATTGCTCTATGCCGCAGGTGTGCAACGGGCTGCCTGACTGCAGGGATGGGGATGTGGCCTCAGGGTGGCTGGCCACAGATGAGAGAGACTGTGGGCACTGGGGCCCCTGGGCGCCCTGGGGGATCTGCAGCCACTCCTGTGGCCTTGGCCGGCAGCTGCGGGCACGGAAGTGCAACCAGAGAGCCACAGGTGTGCTGCACCAGTGCCATGGTGAGGCCACGCAGGCAAGGCCCTGCTTCATCACTGCCTGCCCTGGTGAGTGGGCATGGGGCTTGGATGGGGCTGCATGTGGGATTCAGGGAATCCCAGCACTGGGGGTGTCCAAGGAGTCCCATTGTTCCCAGGGCTGAGTTCCTGGGAGATTTAGGGATTTCTATGGCTGGGGGTGCCCAGTGGATATGGGGATTCCTGTTGCTGGGAGTTCCTGGGAGATTTGGATATTCCCGTTGCTGGAGAAACCAGTGGATTTGGGGATTTTCATGGCCAGAGCTTCTGGATGCACAAAGGGGATTCCCACCACCAGGTCTGTTTTTGGGATCTGGGGGCAGTTCCCAAGGCTGAGGCTGCCCTGGGAACTGGGGAAGGTCTCCTACCACCAGATCTGTCTGAGGGGTTTGGGGCTTCCCGTGGCTGGGGCTGCTAGGGGGAACTGATGGGGGTTGCATGACTTGGGCTGCCTGTGGAATTTGTGGGCTGCTTGGAGTGCCCAGGGGGAAATCCCATTGCCAAGGCTGCCTGGGGGAGCAGGAGGAGTTCCCAAAACTGGGATTTATGTGGGAAGTGGGGTTCTCTCATCAGGGCAGATGGTGCCCTCCACCCTCACTTCTCCCTCTGCTTGCAGTGGATGGTGCCTGGAGTGAGTGGACGACGTGGTCCAACTGCACACAGGGCTGCGAGGGGGTGGTGGTACGGCAGCGGCACTGCCAGCCCCCCCGGGACGGCGGCCGACCCTGCGCTGCACTGCCCGCCGCGGCCCACACCACACTGGAGATCGGTGGGTGACCCCCACCCTGAGACCCCCCACTCCCATGGTGGGGGCTGGTGGGGGCTCACACACCCCTGACTCCTCACCTGTGCCCCAGGCATGTGCCAGCAGGATGGGTGCCCCCCTGCCTCCTGTCCCAGGGGGCTGCAGCCCCGGCCCTGTGCCCCATGCCCCGCATCCTGCGCCGACCTCGCCAGCCACGCACCTTGCAGCCAGGAGCAGTGCACCCCAGGTGAGGCCATGCGCTGGCATCGTCCCTGCGGTGTGTTCCATTCCCTATGTGCCCACAACCCACCGGGCTTGGGGGTCTTGGTGGTGCCCGCAGGGTGCTGGTGTGCAGAGGGGTTGGTGCTGGATGGCGAGCGCGGCTGCGTGCGCCCACGGGAGTGTCGCTGCGAGGTGGACGGGCTGCACTACTGGCCAGGGCAGCGCATGAAGCTCAACTGCCGCCTCTGCACCTGCCTGGATGGGCAGCCCCGGCGCTGCCGCCACAACCCTGCCTGCTCTGGTGCGTCCTGCTCTGGTGCCCACCTGCTGGCACGGTGCCGGGGCTGCTCTCACCGCGTTTGTGCCCACAGTGAGCTGCAGCTGGTCCGCCTGGTCACCCTGGGGTGAATGCCTGGGGCCCTGTGGCGTGCAGAGCATCCAGTGGTCCTTCCGCAGCCCCAGCCACCCCAGCAAGCACGGCACCAACCGGCAGTGCCGCGGCATCTACCGCAAGGCACGCAGGTGAGGTTGCCCATCGTGTTCCATGTGCCATGTGGTGTGTGCCATGTGCCACATGCCATGTGGTGTGCGCCATGTGCCGTGTTCTGCGTGCCGCACACCGTGTGCTGAGCCTCTGCTGACTTCTCCTCTCGCAGGTGCCAGACGGAGCCGTGCCAGGAGTGTGAGCACCAGGGCCGGAGCCGTGCGCAGGGGGACCGCTGGCGCTGGGGGCCCTGCCATGTCTGCCAGTGCCTGCCTGGCGCCGAGGTGCGCTGCTCGCCATACTGTGCCCGCAGCGCCATGGGCTGCCCACAGGTGAGGTGCTGGGCGCTGCACTGAGCTCTCCATGCATGAGGTGGGATGTGGCAGTGCCATCGCGGTGCTTGGGTGATGACAGGGCCTTCTCTTCACTCAGGGCCAGGTGCTGGTGGAAGGAAAAGGGGATTCCTGCTGCTTCTGTGCACAGATAGGTGAGCCCAGTGTTGGGGCGTGGGGGGCATGGCATGTTGGATTCCCGCTGGCACCTGGGTGCTGCACGGAGGCTGTTCCCACTGCAGGTGACAATGTGACAGCCGTCCCCACGGCACTGACAGTGGAGCACCCCAGCACCATGCCAGGAGAGCCCCCTGGCAGCCCACTGCCCACATTCCCGCTGCCTCCCCCGGGCGGTATGAGAGCTCTGCTCACAGTGTGCTGTGTCCCCACACCTACTCCCTCTCTTGGGAATGGGACCCTGTGAGGTCACCCCCTACCTGCAGGGGGATGCCGCCAAACCCACTCCCTCTGCCCACAGACCCCTGCTACAGCCCCCTGGGCATTTCCTCCCTGCCTGATAGCAGCTTCACCGCCTCAGCCGAGCAGCAGCAGCACCCAGCCCGGGCTGCCCGCTTGCACCACGTCTCCCCAGGGCTGGACCTGCAGGGCTGGGCCCCCCCAGCTGACACCCCCCCCGGGCTGCCTTCCCAGCCGCCCTTCCTGCAGCTGGACCTGCTGCAGACCACCAACCTCACTGGTGGGTGCTGTGTGCCGCACGGCATTGGCGCTGCCACTACAGTGGGCACTGTGCCGGTGGTGGTGCCAGAGCATGCAGCTGCATGCCAACACGTGCCATATCTCCCCCGACAGGGGTGGTGGTACAGGGGGCCGGGGCTGGGGATGCCTTCGTCACTGCCTTCCAGCTGCAGTTCAGCACTGATGGG
>JAOWBP010052326.1:0-24278 GCA_028571105.1 Tragopan temminckii
GTGAGGCCTCACCAGTGCCGAGTGCAGGGGTATGGTGTCTTCTCTAGTCCTGCTCACCACACCATTTCTGATACAAGCCAGGATGCCATTGGCCTTCTTGACTACCTGGGCACACTGCTGGCTCATATTCAGCCGACTGTCCATCAGGACACAAAGGTCCCTTTCTGTCAGGCAGCTTTCCAGCCACTCCTCCCCAAGCCTATAGGGTTTCCTGGGGTTGTTGTGACCAAAATGCAGGACCTGACACTTAGCCCTATTGAAACTCTCATGGTTTGCCTCGGTCCATCGATCCAGTCTATCCAGGTCCCTCTGTAGTGCCCTTCCACCCTCCAGCAAATCAGCACTCCCTCCCAACTTGGTGTCATCTGCAAACTTACTGAGAATGCACTCAATCCCCTCATCAAGATCACTGATAAATGTTAAATAGAAGCAGCCCCAGTATCGAGCCCTGGGGGATACCGCTCCTGACTGGCTACCAAATGGATTTAACTCCATTGACCACAACCCTTTGGGCCTGGCTATCCAGCCAGTGTTTCACCCAGCAGAATGTATGCCCACCCAGACCATGGGCAGCCAGCTTCTCCATGAAGATGTTGTGGGGGACAGTGTCAAAGTCTTTACTGAAGTCCAGGCAGACCACATTGACAGCCTTATCTTCATCCACTAAGCAGTTACCTTGTCATGGAATGAAGTCAGGTTTGTCAAACAGGATCTACCATTCATAAATACCATACCATGCTGGGTTTATGAATGCAGGGCGCGACCCCCTGGTTGGCCTTTAATTTATCCAGGATGGATGGCTTCTGAGATTATCTATTCCATAACCTTCCCTGGCACCAAGATGAGACTGATAGGTCTGTATCTACCAGGATCATCTTTCCAGCCCTTTTTGAAGATGAGCGTGAGCAAATTTTGGCTGAGCAAATTGCACAGCGTGAACTCTAGTCCTTTAAGTACTGTGATTCCAGCAAAATGTGGTTAGTCTAAACTAACTAATCTATACTGAGGATAGCAAAGCTGGTTCAATTATTCATTGGCACAAAATTAACTCCTATTCTTTGATAATCAGCAGCAACACATAAATATATATTGTTCACAATATGCTGAACTGTTCATTTATTATACAGATTGCTGCCTGATGCATAGATGGTGTGAAGATGTGGGAACTGTCCCTGAAACATTTTGCTTTGACTGTTGGAGTGTTGCTCGTGGCCTGGTATTTAAGTGACTACTGTAAAAATAATTTAAACAAGAACAAGGATTTTAATGGATGAAAATATTAAATAATGAATAGGAAAGATTCAGGGAACGAGATATCCTGTTTTTGAACAAATAAATATGTCCGCACAAGAAATGAAACATGAATGGTGTGAGTGCCACTTAACATCCATCAGAAGAAGAGTACATGGACACAAGTGGTCCTGTAAAGGACCCTGTGGACTACAGTAAATGTAGTTTGTTTCTGAGTGGAGTAACAGCTTCCCAACACCTGCACAGACATGCATCACTGCTGTTCTGTTCTCATTCTAATACAGTCAGTGGGTAATCAACATCATCAAGGGACACTCCTAGCAGTGAACCATTGGGAACTGTCTTGAGTAGCTCCAGTGCATTCATCCAGGCAAAAATGTAAGTGTGGTGTTGGAAAACAATAGTGGGAGCAAGGATTGATCAGTTATGAGAACAATATGATGTCTGGACTGCGTCTGTACAAACAATACCTGATAAAATACAATAACCTGTTATTTGCAAAAGAATGATCTGGTGACTGAATTAGAGTCAAATGTGAATAAACAGCTGAACATGAATCTCTGTTGTCTCAGGATAAGTGTGCTCAAGCATTCTCTGTAAAAAGTGCAGCTGTAAAGTAGCAATAGGAGGTGGTACTGTCTTAAGGAAACTGCCACTCACATCCTTCCTAGTCTCTGTGCACCAAACAGTTTTGTGTAGGAGAAGAGTTCAGAAAGGAAGTGCAAGTCTGTAAAACCTATGTGAGTGATTAAATAAGCTATTTAGTTTCTATATAAAAGGAGCTTAAAGGACGACTCATTTATGGCACACAAGACAGCTCTTGAACACTGAAGAAAATACTTGTCATGGACCAGAGCAAACTGATGTTTAAAATGTTCTATGATTATTGGATGAAAGAAATATATAAGCAGAACAATTGTATGAACTTAGTAGAAAAGAAGTTATCAATACTGAAATTCTGAGCATTTTTCACAATAAGAAACAA
This sequence comes from Tragopan temminckii, assembly GCA_028571105.1. Classification (NCBI taxonomy): domain Eukaryota; kingdom Metazoa; phylum Chordata; class Aves; order Galliformes; family Phasianidae; genus Tragopan; species Tragopan temminckii. Next base: position 2,237 of record JAOWBP010052326.1, read on the forward strand.
TACTTGTTGACTTGCCTGTAACAGTGGACTGTCATCTCAGATTCTGTGAGTAAGGAAGGGCCTCGTGGAACTTGCAGTTGAGTTGTAATGTAACTCCAGCATGAAGATGGTTTGATGTCAAGATGCATTATTACAAATCTTACACATAGCTGTGTACTTTATTTGTCATATTCTTCCTTAGACACACTGGCTTCAACCTGCAGACTAATTTTTATAATATGAGGTTGCCTGAAAAAGCTTGTTTTGTCAGTTCTGGTTGCTGACATGAAAGTTTCATTGCTTCTAAAGCCTGTTACATATTCCCATCTCCTTTGGTATTTTCCTTCCTTTGCTTCCTTGACTCCCTCTTCTACCCCACTTCCCTACGTCTTCCCCTCCTTCATCTCTTCTCTCCTGTCCTCCCTCCTTGTAGTATCACAGAATATTCCAAATTGAAAGGAACTCATTGTAACCTTTGTAGGGAATGTGCTTTAGCAGGGGGTTGGACTAGATGATCTAGAGGTCCCTTCTAACCCCCTTCTGTGATTCTGTGATCACTGAGTGCAACTCAGCCAATTTTGACTACCCTGGGATGAATCTTATTGGGCCCCGCACATTATATGCGTTCAGATGGAGAAAAAGAGGGAAAGCGATCCATGGAGCTCAGAGAGACAATCTAGTACATGAGGAAAAGGATGTACTTCCCCAGGCACTGAGTTATGAAAATATATTTTCATGGCATATAAGCTATAAATACAGTGAACAAACTTTTGGCAATGGGAGCTTCGATAACTTCCATAACTTTCATCTGGACTTCTGACTCCATTGCTGCTGAAATAAAGTAATGTATGAGCCAGTTTATAGATGACTTATCTGCCATTACATGTGTCTCATGAATAAGGAATAGAAGAGGGAAGGGGCTTTAAACAGACAGTTTCTGCATGGAATAGTGTATTTGACTGCTTTACATCTGTTTGAATGACAACCATATTTGATGCTTCTCACCTAAAAATACAGTTCATTCACATCTTTGCTTCTGATTTCATTAGTAAAACTAATTTATGTCATTCATGTTTTACACTTCTTACTTTTTTAATTCAGTGCAATAAGAATTGCCCTAAAATAGACTTCAGCATTGTTAAAGATTAATATTTAAGAAGAAGGGGGTTGGATATTGTAAGAAACTTCAAAAGTCCAAATGGGTATTACATATCTATAAGTGAAACAGTGGAAGCACCACTCTGTTGTCATTGAAGTTAATAAAATTCTAATGACTTCACTATCAATATCACAAGCCTCTTCAGGACAAAATCTCATAAGACTTTGGGGATTTACTAAACTTATCCATGTTCAGATTTCTAAAGAATAATTGCATGTGTGATCTGTTTCCATCCATTACACAAAAGGAAAAAAGAGGAAAAATAGCTAGTTTTATTCACGACTCTCAGACCCAATATTCCTGTTTTAACTAATGATTTATAATCCGTGTATCTCTAAAATTTATGTTGTATGTTTCTAAAGAAATGAAAACATTTAAAATACCTATTCTCCATCTATTTAGTGCTTTATCATCCTCTTATTTAGTTATAAAACGAATGCAGAAATGAAAAGATGAATCTCCATATTCTCACGCTGTACAAGCAACATTAATTAATTGAACATGACAAGCTATGTGAAGTATCTGGGTAAGTCAATCTAGTATCATTTTGTTCATGAAGCCCAAAATATAGACTGACAAAGTGCAAGTATGAAATGCATTTCAATCAGTGTAATCAAATAGAGTCAATGTAAAGAAAAGGGGCATTGTCAAGATGTGTCAGTGAACATTTGACCTGCCTCGCAGTTAATATTGTTTTGTGCAGTTATCTCTTGAGGGGATACTCTCTCTGTTCTGTATTTCAATTTTAAATAATGAAAATTATATTTTTGATCTTGTGAATGGCAATCTACAGTAGTAATGGATATAGGAAAGGTGTCCCTTGAAAATCACTGTCCGCCTAGAAATTGGACATAGACAATCAGAGCAGCCACAGAGCTAGGCAACGTTTATGCCTTTTTAAGGGCAGCAGAAGGAGTTTGTCCAGACTGCTTCAGTAAGACTTCAAGAGCAGTTCTGTGGTAAAATCACTCAGGATTGTTCCAAGGAGTTCCCAAAGATGCATTCTCTGCATCCCAACTCTCCCCTGTCACTTTCCACAATCCTCATGATAAGCAGAGCATCATTCAGGTCTGTGTTCACTTCTGAAAATCTCTCCCCAGGCTTCTTCCCAGTGCTTGATATAATGCTGTGGTTTTTGATCACTCAGTATTGAGGACAACATTACTGGTCAAATCATAATGCCAAATAAGTTTGTTTTGCCTTTAAATCCACTCTTCCGCTAGGGGATAATAGATAATATGGCACTTACAATGGCTTTAAAAACTGTTACCCTGTCTGAAAACTACAAATTAGCCAGGATTTAAATCCAGTGTGTCTGAATATGAGTACACAAGCACACAAGAAATTAGAAAAATATCTTTTTACTTTTTGTTTCCTAAGTGATGACAGGGCTGTGGGGGTGAGCGAGATCTGTAGAACGGCTTTAAAAACCCCTTGTTGCAGTAATGTTTATTTAAAGGTTTTGTTCCATTTCTTAGAATCTCAGCTTTTACTGTGTAAAACTGTCACTTTCTAGCTACTATGATCAAGTACACGTTGAACATGTGGACCAAGCTAGTTGAGATACAGAGATCTGTGAGAAGAATCCTTAATCAGTGCCTGAGTTAGATGCTCCATCCACCTCAGTGAAGTGATGAATGAAGCCAGGAATGAAGACTGAATTGGCAGTGTTTTGTGCCTCTTCTGAGAGATGAAAGGAGAAGGAAATCCACAAATGTTCAAGATTCCAGCACTCTGATAGCTGGCACTTGCCCCTAGCCTGGTCCCTCCCCAAACACAGATGCATAACATCCCCTCCAGGGATGGGGCACCACAGCTTCTCTGGGCAGCTGTGCCAGCGCCTCACCGCACTCTGAGTAAAGAATTTCTCCCTAACATCTAACCTAAATCTCCCCTCTTTTAGTCTAAAGCCATTCTCCCTTTCCTCTCATTATCAGATCAGCTAAAAATGTTGGTTCCCCTCCTGCTTGTGAGCTCCCCGCAATTACTGGAAGGCCACAATAAGGTCTCCCTGGACATTTCTCTTCTTCAAGCTGAACAAGCCTAACTCACCACAACCTTTTGTCATAGGAGAGGTGCTCCAGCCCTATGACCATCTTCATGGCCCTCCTCTGGACCTGCTCCAACGGCTCTGCATCCTTCCTGTTCTTGGAGCCTCAGGCCTGGACACACTACTCCATATGGGGCCTCATGAAGGCAGAGTAAAGGGAGACAGTCAGCTCCCTAGCCCTGCTGGCCATCCCTCTTTTGATGCAGCCCAGAACACAGTTGGCCTTTTGGGCTGCAAGAGTACACTGCTGGCTCATGTCCAGCTTTTTGTCCATCAGGACCCCAAAATCTTTCTCAGCAGGATTGCTCTCAGTGAGTTCTCCTCCCACTCTGTGCGCATATCTGGGATTGCCTAGACCCAAATGCAACACCTTGCACTTGGCCTTGTTAAACCTCTTTAGATTCTCATGTGCACATTTTTCAATCATGTGCAAGTCCCTCTAATGGCATTCCTCCCTTCTATTGTGTCAACTGCATCACTCAGCTTGGTGTCATTTGCAAACTTGCTGAGGGTGCATTCAATCCCACTGTCTATGTCATTGATAAAGACGTTGAAGAGCACTGGTCCAAAGATGACCCCCTGGGGGCCACCACACATGACCGGCCTCCACCTGGGCATAAAGCTGTTGACAACAACTCTCTGTCTATAACCATCCAAACACCTCCATCCAACCTCCAATTTTGAAGTATCGTGAGTTCTGTTGTATGACTTCAGAATGCTTTCTGCTTCAAACTATGTTGAGATGAGTTTCAAACTACATGGAAAAGAATGATTAATTGCAGTTTAACAAATCACAGGGAAAATTTGTGCCTCATTCAGACTTTGGAGATGCACATGTATCAGTCTTATTTATTTGAACTGGTTTACTCTTTTGTTTTACAGCCAACAAACTTGGACGGCCAGAATGGTCTGAACTGTTATTATTTTGATATTTGCAGCATTTTCAAACACTATTTTACTTAGTCCTTTCTGTTTTCCACAAATGTATGCTGCTTGGTCCTTGACAAAAACGTTTAACAACGTGAAAGTGGAATATTTTTCTGCTACAGACTTAGACCTTCTGAAGAGCCTAATCAAAACCAGATTTTTTTCTTTAATTGGAAAAGAAATGAGTGTTTTGCACTATACACTAGCTAGTTAGTGCTATCATAAGCAACTCCCTATTAATCACGTACCATTTTTTGCAGCTGTATACAGTAACTGACCTGCCTAGATACACTGTAACTGAAGCAATTAAGGATCTTTTGTATTTTTTATGTAATTACCACTTCTGAGCCAGGTTGCTAAATACTTGGGACTTTTGGGGGTATAATTTCAAGGTCATTATATTTTTGTTCATCTCATTTCCTAGGAAACCTATTTGCAGACTTGCCTAAAGCATCTCAGATACTGTACATTAAAGTATGGTGAATTAATTTAATCCTACTTCCTTCCACTCAGTAGGTGAATGTCCATTTTTCCAATGCATAATACCTGCTATATTTTTAAATTGTAAACTATTCCTGATTTTAATGATGCAAACAATGGAGAGAGCAAATAAGCTAAAGGAGCTAACACATTTATCTCCACATTCTGCCATCTGTTTGAAACTGCTGATGTAATTCCAGTTTTAAATTACATTAGATCCTGCCTTCTGGACCCCTTTCCCTATTTCCTTTTTTTTTATTTTATTTTTTATTTTTTTTATTTTTATTTAAGGCTTTAGAGAAAGCAGTGCCTTCAGGTTGTTGACTACTTAATAAAAAACTGTGTCTTTGACTGTTTTCAATCTGGACTTAAAAGTGGGTCTCCTGGAGAAAGATGTAGTAATAGCTTTATTTCTAAAAGATGAAACTTATTCTCTGTGTGCAATTTAATGAGATCTGTTTTCAGCAATAATGCTAGCAACCAGCAGATTTGTTTATACTGAAGAAACGGCAGAGATTAAGGGTTGTGTTCTTGCATACTCTGTTGCCTAATGATGGAATTTCTAGTTTTCTCTGCTTCTGCTTTAGAATTAGTGTAATTTATTCCTTGTAGTCACTCCACCTTATTTCACTAGTTCAATTAACAGCCTTTTATTTATTTTTCACAGTATTTCCTTTACCTTTTGCGACCATGATGGAATCTGGTGGTATCTTGTGGCTGAAACACTTTGTTGTCTGGATGATACTAATACTAATACTAATACTAATGCTGATCTTTTAAGGATTTGCCCAAGGGGATACTGGTCAGGATCTGTCTCCAGCAAATCTATCAAACACATAGCTTGAATTTTGCATTGTCACATTAAAGCACTGAGGTCATGATTCCAATTTTAAAAACATATCACAGAAATCAAATGAATGTATTTTGTTTCACTTTGGTTTCTTCCTTCTTTCTTTTATTGCATTCATTGTGTACTCACAGAATAGTCAGAAGGATAAAGATTTGGGAAGAAGAATGGACCCTATACTAAGAAGTTTGCAGACTAAGCATAACTTCTCATTTGTATTAATCTCAAAAAACCAGAACGCCTAATTAAAAACAAAGACAAATACAATTCAAGCTGCATTTTATTTATCATGGTGCAATATTTTTTCACAAACATGTTCTCTAAAATTGTGAATAGAAATTATAACAATTGAAGAATAATTCAGTTTTTAAGATGATTGAACATCTCACCCAATTAGAGTTACTGAATCATGTCAGGCAAAAATCTGAAAAACAAACCCACAGAAACACACCAGTTTGATTCTAATCCTTTTATATCAAATTTAGTTTTAAAATAAAAAATAATTAAATTGTGCTATTTTTTTTTTCCAAATTTTACTTGGAAATTTTTAAAGTATTAAAATGAAAACCCACAAAATTAAGCTTTTTGGTTTGATTTGGTAAGAAAGCAGACATCAGGTTCATTTTGAATTTAATGGATGATTTTGTCATTCACTATTTGACTGAAAAAAAAAAACAGAAAAAATGTTATTATTTAAATTTAATTAAATATAGAAATTATAATACCTAAACAAATCTAGTCCTTTTACTGAGGTAACTAGAGGCTACATCTAGTGTTGAATACACATCTTAAAACTTCTTGATTCAGCTCCCAGAATGGTAGCAATTTTGACTGATCACAGATATTAATTTTGATTTCAGTCAGATCAGTTTTGATAGTCATTGATCATTCTAAATCTAAAATGTAAAAATTATGGTGATTAAAATACAACAAACTTGCTGTAGGCTTTCTACTTTCTACTCACCTAGTGAATCAAACAGTTGAAATAAAGAGGTGGCCAACTGCTGGGAATGTTGATGATTTTTTGTCAGTGTGTTTGTGCTTAGCCTGGCCACTACCTGTAGTGGAAATTGTGAATGTAGAGGTGAAATATTCCCTTTGTACCCCAGCACTGCCATCCCTGTCTGGATGGAAATGGAAAAAGTTAGCAGCTTTCCAGGTACTGCTGAAAAATAAGGCGAGTGGTACAATCTATAGCTCTGACCTCTTGTATTTTCAGGGTCTACTAAAGAATCATATAAACTATTTTCTCTATATTTTCAAATAAGAAAATGTTCAATGGTGATTCATCTGCATAAAAGTTATACCAGAGGGATTCAGGTATAACCATGTATATTTTTAAAATAGGTCTTAAACTTATAAAACATCCAAAATATTGTCAGTTACAACTTGCTTTAGGAGCTCATATCAGCTTTTCGTGGGTGCAGATAATGGGGCAGAGCAGAACAAAGAGTGTTGATTTTCTGCTTACAAAAATACTATTAACTTCAAGAACCTGAACAATGTTTCCCAAACAAAGAATTTATGACTCCACCTTGGCCTGAGAGGAAAAAATAATTAAAGTCACATTATTTCTTCAAATACTCAGACTCTAAATATTTGGTAACCAGCTCCCTGTTGTGGTAATGCTCTCCCTTCTGCACAGAATTTGTATTCTAGACCTACATGAAATTAGTATATGAAATGAACGGAGTGAATGATTTGTTAGAAGAACTTTTTGTTGTGAAAATGTAATGAATATTTCATGGTTCAAATTCAAAGCAACTATAAATCTAAAATATCAAGTTTTGCTGTGATGCATAAAAACCATTCATCATAACTGCTAAATACAAACCATATTCACTCCTGGTAAGAACCATAAATATGACAAGAAGTACCGAAAGAAAGTTGTAGTTATGGCTAAGAAGGAGTCTATGGAATGAATACAGTAAAATTCCCTCCAAATGTTTTAAATAATACTGTCTTTCCCGAAGAAAGATTGCATTTCATCAATATCAAGATTTGCAAATCAGTCAGGAGCACCAAAACTCAAACACTATCATTGCACTGCAGCACAGCCTAATATTAAACCATATTTTAAAAATGATCAAAAAAGCAAAGAATATGTCTTACAAAGCCCTGAGCGAGTTTATTTGCAAGAACCTCCAAACATTCTCTCCAGTCTTTTTTTTTAAGGAATCTTTAGTGGATTGAAATGTAACATGATTGGAATCATAGAATCGTAGAACCCTTAGAGTTGGAAGGAACCTTTAAAGGTCATCTATTCCAACTCCCTGGGCAGCCTGTTCCAGTGCCTCACTATCATCACTGTAAAAGACTTTTTCCTTATATCTAACCTAAATCTCCTCTCTTTAAGCTTGAAACCATTTCCCCTTGTTCTGTCACTACAGACCGTGCTAAAGAGTCTGTCCCCTTCTTTCCTGTAGCTGCCCTTTAGATACTGAAAGGCCGCTATCAAGTCACCTCACAGCCTGAACAGCCCCAGCTCTTTCAGCTTGTCCTTTAGGAGAGGCATTCCATCTGGCAGTGTGTGCTTGCAGTCCAGAAGGCCAACTCTATCCTGGGTTGCATCAAGGGAAGTGTGACCAGCAGGTTGAGGGAGGTGATTCTGCCCCTCTACTCTGCTCTTATGAGACCCCACCTGGAGTATTGCATCCAGTTCTGGAGCCCCCAACCCAAGAAGGACATGGAGTTGTTGGAGCAAGTCCAGAGGAGGGCCATGAAGATGATCAGAGGCCTGGGGCACTTCCGCTGCATGGACAGGCTGAAAGAGCTGAGGCTCTTCGGCCTGGAGAAGAGAAGGCTCCAAGGAGACCTTCTAGTGGCCTTCCAGTAGCTGAATGGGACTACAGAAAAGCTGGGGAGTGACTTTTTATAAGGACATGATAGATGACATCAGTGGCTCTTCCCCTGTCTGTTAATATAGTGACACCATCATAGAAGGCCACTAGCTTGGTCAAGCAGGATTTGCCCTTGGTGAAGCCATGCTGGTTCTCCCATATCACTTCCCTGCCTTCCATGTGCTTTAGCGTAGCTTCGAGGAGGATCTGCTCCATAATCTTTCATGGCACAGAGGTGAAACTGACAGATCAGCAGTTCCGAAAGGTCAACCTTTCATTCTTCTTAAAAATGAGTGTGATGTTTCCTTTCTTCCAGTCACCATGTACTGTATTTCCCATGCAGTAAATAATATGTTGCTGTTCTTGAGACACATGCCAATGAAAATATCTGATACTTCCTAAGCACATGGTGCATGGGTTCATATGATGGCAAGAGTGATTTTTAAACTGGTTGGATAAATTTGGTTTGATTGGTTAATTTATTTGGTGATGCTGAGTTCAAACACTTTCTTCCAGTTCTCTTACTACTGATATGATATAGAAATCATTTGTTGAATGAAAGCCTATGTAGTCACTCTTAGTACTTGTTTGAAATTTGGAGGGAGAAAGATTTTTTCAAAGTCTGGACACCAGCTAATAATTCCACTTACAAACTTAAAAAAAAAATCAGTAGAGGTTATGAAGTATGAGTGTGAAGCATTGTTTGTATAATCTAATTTTCAAGATGCATTATACATTTACTTTGCATGCTTTCAAAGACACTCTGTGTATACAGCTTGAATCCAGCTTTAGTGTAATTGGCAATGAGCAAGCTAATCAGCTTCTGGTTTTGAACAACTTGACTTCATTTTCAAAAGATTAGTCCCTCTGAGAATCACATAATTCTTATTTTCACAAAGGATTCAAATCCAGCTACTGGAATGTTGAAAAATACTGCAGAACAGTCAGATTCAGAGATTACTTAATCAGTAATAAAATGTCATTGTAAGAAGCATAGCAGTACTTCCTAAATCCCTCTGCATGGTTGGCTTATTCCATTAAAATCTGTGCTGGCCAATCTCCAAAGATGCAGAACTAATGCTATGGGGTATTACCTGTTTCTGTTAAGCACTGAGAATTCAACATTTATTAGTGTTAATGACTGAAGAATAGCTAAGCAATTTCCTAATATATTGTTCATCACTTTAAAAAAATTAGGGCCTAGCCCTATCATACTTACTTTGTTATAATATGACTCAGATCAGCAGAATAAATAGGTCTGCAGATTTTGTCCCTGTGCATTAAATGTAATGCGCGGTTTGCTATTTTGCAAGTGATGGACTTCTAACTTGAGAAATCCTTTTCTTGGAAATAAGGAAAACATAAATTGATTTCTAACAATTAGAGACGTATTTGTCTACCAATGTTTTAATCCTCTCTGTTGGAACAAATACATATGGATAGGAAAAAGAGAACATAACTTAGACTATAATAACCTCACCTGACTAGAAATATCATTCTTTTAATTAGACAGCAGAAATCATAAATCATCGTAGTGTGTATTGTACTGTGTTGATAAAGCTGTGAAGAGAAAAACACAGCTAATAACTAGTTGTAAATTCAGAATTACAGCATGTTCTGTAAAACTTCTCAAATTTGACACTTTCCATCAGCAATCAAAAAGTGGGTTCCTTGAGTTTGAATGCAACTTAATATTGACAAATAATTTAATTTTTTATTTATATTCATAATTTTTATTACAAACGTATACATCGGTCGCTCTGACCTATGCACAGCCATCTGGAACATGGCTTATATTTCATGTCACTGTCACCGCTGCTGAAATGCACCACCCACAGCCTCACTGTGCTCACTGAGCACTGAGCCACTGTTTGTTCTCCATCAGCGTTCAGCAAGTGTTGATGAATGTCAATGGATGCTTTTTTATTTCCGCATAGAGGAATTCAGTGACACACCTTTGCTTCATACGCACTTGTGTGACAGACACCATTCTGTCAGACTGCCCCTCTGCTGCCATCTGTCACATGGCAACAACATATAACAGAATACTGGTGGGAAGATTCAACCTCTACTGCCATACCACCAGCTTCTGCCTCTGATGTTGTAGGCCAACATGATAAAGTAGGAAGCATTACTCTCAGAATAGCCCTCACATCACATACTATAAAGTGATAAATAAAATAGATTTGTAATTCATAGAATAATTAAGACCTTTAAGATCATCTCACTCACATACAGTCTCTAAAGAAAAAGAGCTGAAAACTTTCTATTCTAGAGAATATAGAGCTGGTAGTTAAATTTAAAATATGTTGATAAAACAAAAACTCCAATGGAGCATTACTCTTCTTTTAGAGAGTCTCTTAACAGAAAATTCGATGCAGTTATTGATCAACCAAATTTTAAATCTTTTTTGGAAGGTTTTGGATGGATAAAGCCCTGAGCTACATGATCTGAGATCATGATTGACTTTTTTTGGTGTAGCATGTAGGTATAGAGTCTGCCTAAGGTCCCTTCCAACCTGAATGATCCTTCCTGATTAATTTGCTCTTTTCTGCATAATGGGTGGCAGGGACCGCTGAAGAGAGTCTTCTATTCCTGGGTAATACCAGTGTAAAGATTTCAGAACTGAATCTTTTGGAAGGCTATTTCTGGGTTATAAATTTGGTCTTAGATGGGTGATCCATTCTTCCTAGTAAAAAATGAACGGGTCAAGTTGATTCTTCTGGAGAGGGGGCATGGCTTTTGACTTGGGAACACCTACGCTTCTCTCTAGGGACAGAGATCCATGGAGGCACTGAGAAGCTCAAAGACAATAGGAACTGGTAAGAAGAGGAAACAGACATGTAGACCTCAGAGTCAATGGAAATTAAAAAGAAATCCTAGGGAACAGAAAGCACAGCACAGTTGGCTCAAACTGACCACAGAAGAAACAACATATCTGCAAGGGATTTAAATTTCCAATCTATCTTATCTAGTGACTGAATTGTCTCAAACAAAATGTATGATAGTTCTAGTTCATATGAAATAGTCATCTAGTTAGTTGTGTGTGTGTGTTGGGTTTTTTTTTTTGCGGGGGGGAGAGAAGTTACTACAAAGGGAATTTTCCAGGTACACCTCAAAATTCAGAAACGTACAGAGCTCTATAGGATGAAGGAGGAAATTAACCTGGACCAAAGACATTTTTTTGACCATCATCAGCAAAGGTAACAAGAAACTGATGATCTTGTGGGAATGGTAATTAGAAACACAATCTAGTCCCAAAATAATGCTCTTGTTTTTGTCTTTCTCTTCCTTGTGCCTCTCCAGTGAAAAAAAAATGACACTGATAGAGCTGGACTATCATTTCAGGTCACTACTTAAAACAACAGAATGCACAAACCTGTTTAACAGAAAACTTCCACTACTATAAGAATAATTCTTGAAAATAAGACACTTCTTCCTACGGTGGAAGAGCAAGAAATGCAATCTAGTTTTTGTGGATATTTAATGATAAGTTTTTCAGGTGTTTCTGATGGTATCAGACCCTTGTTATTCCAGGAACGACCAAATTCACATGGCATGTGGCTTAGGATTTATGGGTGAAGTTGCTTAGAGGAGAAAAAAATTATACAGACATAGGAAATACTCTTCTAAAAAGGCAATTTTATTCTTTTATTTACAGCAATGGGTATTTTGGCTTTTACAAAAAGCTGTAACCCTCTTAGCATGATAATTATCATCCACTGAGAGGAAAATGTATGGCAGAGAATTGAAAAAGCTTTCTGTCAGTGCCGCCTTACCCAAAAGGCAAAGCAGCTGAACGGACAAACTGTTCTAAAGCTACTTGTTGTGTACTAACTGAGCACTGCCTATTCAACAACTTTACTTGGAGCAAACTTTTAGGTCTGTTCTCATATAACTCAAACAAAACTGAGAAAGTGCAGAATGAAGCAGTGGGGTAAATGCACATCAGTATCATAATTCTGCATTTGACTTCCTCTAAAAACTTGTAGATAGCTTCTTTTAAACTCCATATAGCTCAGTGAAGCTGAGACAGCTTGCATTTGAAGTAATTGATGCTCTAGCTACAAAATAATTGGATCAAATAAGGAGACTGTTGCGTATGCAGTGAGTGAGAATTAGACTTTCATTTTAGAGTCTGAAGAATATAAATACTTGGAAATACTTGGTTTATGTCAGCTCCACAGCAAAAGCAGTCAAACTGCTGACCTCCATGCATGTCTAGACAACTAACGGCACTGGATTTTCACAATAATAAAGAAACTAGGATTTCACACAAGTATGTAAAAATAAGCTTACCCAGAACGCAATGGTCTGCTAAGTGATGAAGCCAAACATAAGGTGTAACGTCACTTATAATGCTGACTGAAATGTACAAACCTCTGTGATGGATGGACAACCAATGAGAAAGATGACTGAAATTCACATAAAAATTTTAATGGTCACTAATGGAGCCTAACATGTAGCCAACTTATTAAGGAGAGAATTCCCATTTAATTTACTCCAGTCCAGAAAAAAATTTCAAGGAAGGTTACGGAAAACAGGAAATTGGAATAAGCAATCATTAAATGGTAGATAAGCTATCTTAGCATAGATTTTCTCCTTATTACCACCTTTATAGAATTACATTAGCCCTATTAAACTATTTCAGATAATGTCTGCTCCTTCATACACAGTACCACAATTCCATTTGCAGCAGCAGCTATGTCCACGAGTTTTTCAAACGTATTTTCTAGCTGCTCATGGAAAAGGTTGCTGCTGCCTCTGAACCTCTTGGTGTTTTCAAGTCATCTTATTGATAAGGCTGAACTGGATACACACTGTGTACTATTTCAGCTTTTAGTTACAGAGCAACTAAATATGTTATTGCATTGTACTCTTGCAAACTTCATAGACTGAAAAGTATAAGAATAAACATAGGTCTAGAAGCCTGAGAAAATTCTTGTAAATATATAGAAAACACTTCTGTTCGACAGTCAACTAACTATCAAGGCTACTTAATGAACAAATCAAGATCTGCAGACACCACAGCCTGCATGCTCTTTCTTAGAAGATTTTAATCTTTGTCCTTGTCCTTCAGTGGAGTTTCTTTCCAGAGCATCTTGGCTTAATAAACACCTTTCAAGAAGGCTTCAGCACAAGTGTGAGAGTACTTGTATAGCAATCTGGAGTTCTTATCAGCTGTATAGTGATCAGGTGAAGGAATAATTGATTTCAATAAGCAACACCTGTTTTTATAATTGCTCAAGTGATTATAATTCAATAATAAAAAGCCAATTTAGCTATCTTTACTCAGATATTAACCTCTGATATACAGCATAAGAGTGAAATTGCAATAGGTTAGATTTCCTTATGAAACAAGATGATACTATATGTTTATTCCACTTTGGTCTGTTTTGCTTATTTTCACTTGGTATTTTTCTATTTTTTTCTTCAGAAAAAAAATATACATTTTTCTATTCAAAGTGCATTCTCTACTATCTTTTTTTCCCTACTGTTGTGTCAAATATGTCCCTTCTCTCAACCAGCTTATTTCCTTTTTTCCTCATTTTTTCTTTTTGTGATTTACTGACAGCATTATTTGGCTTGTGATCTCCTACATTACCTAGATCAATTTCTGCAGAAATGCTGCTTAGCTAGTTATTCCCCTTCCGTGTTTGTGTACTTCCTCTTTCCTATCGAAGTATAATTACTTGCAACTGTTTTTACTGAATTGTACACAGTATTCATTTTTTTAATATATATTCTTCATTTTTTTCTAAGATATTTGCGTTCTAAGCTCATCTGTGCACTTTTTGCAATTGTTCCCAGCTATGTGCTTGTTTATTTTGTGGGTTCTCCAAACCACCTTCCAGGTCTGCCATAATAACATTGAATATGGAAAGGTCCAAGACTTGTTATGTGCTACTGCAGATCTCTTCTCAGGCATCTTGTCATTCTGCCTACTAAGTTATCATTAACTACTAAGATAGTGCATTTCCTTCTCTTTCATTTTATGTGATTTTTGTTCTGAAAATAGAAGCAAAGCTAAGTCAGTGGTTTCCCTTGACCTACTTCTCCCTTCCATGAATTAAAACATGAGTTTTTCTTTTTCAAATCTTCTGGCACCTCCCTCCCTTTTGCAAGTTCTCAGCAATAATTACAGATCTACTTGTGACAAATGTCCGCCCCAGAGTATTTCTACATGAATCTTTTTTTGGCACAGCTCATCTGAAAACAACCAAATATATACTGTAATCTGCTCTACTAACCTGTTTTATTCTTTGGCTCTGGTATGTGAGTCATTGACTTGCAATTGGCCTTTTAAGTGGGGAGTGAAGAAAAACTATGAAATTCAATGTGCTGATGTTCTCAGTTTCATTCATCAATAACATTAATTGTCTTGGAACAACCAGACCAAAGCTCTTTTGAGCACTGCCTTAGCACTGATGCAATTACAGAAAGTATAACAAGACATTACTCATATCCCTCACTGGGTATCTCACATAGGCTTTTCTAATTTTATCTGTATGTGCTTAAACTATTTTTTCATGCTTGCTCTTACTAACCCAACCTGATTTCTACCTTCTGTATGCCTTTTAATTAAAATATGAATTTCTCCAACCTCTGTTCTGAACAAGATGGAGCATAATGTCACCCATCCTGGCCACCCATATTGGAAGGTAGGGACATCACTTTTTTCTTCCTTTCATTTTGTTGAGCAATGTAGCCATTCTTCTAATTTATCCAACCAGTAACCAGGATTAGTGTCTTATGCTCTCACTGGAAAAATAACTGGTGGCTCAGAATTTCCTGTGAAGCCAGTTACAAAGAAGGGAAGTGCAGTTGCCCTGGGGACAGTACTGTCAATCTTATCTCTGTGGTGCCACCTTCTCACAGTCTCATTGGTGCTCCCGACGGTGCTGCTTGACAGCCTGCTCTCAAAGCAAATATCCCTTTATGGAAGCAGTAGCTAATGCAGTGGGACTGGTCCTGTGAGAATGCATCTGCTTGAGACTGGAGAAATGTGGCTGTGCTGATCAAAAATGGAAGCTTCAGGATCATGTCCTGGCATTAATCTTATTTTCTATATCGTTTCTTTCTAACTTCCAGTCTAGGGAACGTGAAGACTCAAATAGTGCACAAATGCAGGTAGTCAGGTTTATATCATACTGAATGGTCAGTAATGAATGAACTGCAGGAAAAGCAAAATTTTTAAAATATTTTGTTCCACTGGAAAAAGCTTGAAAACATTAGCACTTATGTAACTGTTCATATCAGTTTAGGTTTAACTTATAATATGGTGACAGCAGATTTAATAGATACATTTGCAGCGGAGAGAAATGATGAAGAAGATATTGAAGTCTTTCCAATGACTTGCCACAGCTCCTGAACAGCCATACGGAGATGAGAGCAACCACGAGGTAGACTGTCGTCAGCATGAAATGTATGTCTTGTACTTTTGACTCCAGTCCTCATTTTTCTCTCTAAATCCCCCTGTTCCTCATTCAATCACATCTATAAGAGGAGAATGTAGACTGGGGTTGAGCATTACTTGCTGTCTCAAATCCTTTTTTCAAAACTTGAGTCCTTTAATGGCAATTACATGAATGCCTACTGGTGCAGGCAGTGTAAGTGGAGAGGATCTATTAGTTTTTCTTATACACTGATGTGATCCTGTATGTACCTGGGAAAAGAGAACTCAAAATGGATTCATGTCCATTAGTGGGGGTATCCTTCCTATTGTTGACTCAAATCTTAAAGTATTTTGGGGAAGGTGCATAAGGAAAATGTAACCCACCTCTATCTATCCCAATTTCAGGTTGTGCCAGGGAGTTTAAAAATACATTTGAGAAGAAAAAGCATCAGCTTTGTGTATAAGATGGCATGGGGAAAAGAATCTGATAAGAAGTTCTTCATAGTACAGTGGCTCTCTTAACTCTTCCAAAATGATGTGAAGTCCCCATCCCAAACTGAATGAGTTAAAGAAAACTTATAGCCATTGTGAGTTTTAAAATATAATTTTCCTCCGATTTTTCTTCTGTAAGGGTTAGTTGCAAATGTTTTTTTTGCGCTAATGTGAAGTTGACACCTGATACTCAAAATGCGAACTGTTTTTCTGGTTCTGATGTTTCAAGTAATTGGGTGTTGTTGCCTGTTCTATGGACATAATGCTTGCAAGACAGAAGGCTTGAAGAAACCAGGGGGCTTGGGTTCTCCATCCAAGAAAACAGTGCTGCAGGGAGCCTAGCAGTAAGCAGCCTTGGCAAATTCTAGAAAGTTAAAACTATTCAAGAGACTTTTCTTTTTGTTTGTTTGTCTGGTATAAAATGATATTCTCAGTGGAGATATCTGGAACACTGCCTAGTTACATTAACATGAGGCAAAAATTCATCACATTATTTTAGAAGAGTTGAATCTGCAGCAGAGGTAGTCCTTAGTAAATGAAGTAGCTGAAACTATATTGCTTTTGTGGCTACTGCTGTGTTCTATCTTCAACCCCTCAGTTTGCCATTTTGGGAATACTGCAACACATTATTATGGAGTGTATGTGCAGGAGGTTCTCTGTGAAATGGAATTCATTTTTTGCTTTCTCTAGAGAAGCTGCATACATGACCAGTGCATGGAAAAACATTACAACGCAGGCCTACTTATCTATGGTCTCTCTGCTGTTTTGAAAGACCGTCTGTGTTTGTAAAGAAAGAGAAAATGGGTCAGTATGAAGCTAGCTAAAGGTGATTTTGCACATCCCCAAAATATACCTTCTGCTACGATGTTTTATTTTTTCCTTGGGTGAGGGCCAAAGACTTTGACCAAAATACTTCTGCAGACTTCTCTAAAAGAACAAATAATTAAAAAAAAATAAAATCAACCCAGAAACGTGGATGTATCTGTTCAAAAACTTGCTGAGTTTTCCAGGTCACAGAAGACCGTTTCCTGCCAGTACAAGAAGAAAACCAAACCACTGATTTGTTTACGGGCGTGTGAAAATCCTGTGGCTTTAAAGTGCTTTGTGTGTGGGGAGAGGGAGAACGGGGGAGGGCAGGGGGATGGATGGGGGGCTTTGTTTTAAAATAACATTAAAATCATATTCTTTGTTCGTTTTACCTGCAAGGTGTCAAATGATCGCACTCAGTAAATCAGAGTTTTTGGCATAAAATCTTTCTTTAACAAGCCATATCTGTTCAAAGTAACAAAGCCTGGATTGAATATAAGTGGGTGTCAATTCAGGAAGTAAATACCTATCTGTTGTATAATCAGGTCTATTCTGTATTTACTGAGTCCTGACCGGCTCTTCTACTTCTCTAAGTAGGGAAAAAATCAAATCCTGAGCTTCATTTTCCTCCACGTGCAGATCAATGAACCATTGTCCCCTTTGCAGCTAATGGAAGGTTGGAAGGAAGTTCTGTGCTGCCCGATTGCAGGAAGTGAACATTTAGGTACACCTCTGTAGATACACTCATCTTCCCATTATCTTATATTGCAGCCTGGTTTAGTTGTGTGTGAACACCACATTTTTGGAAGGATGAAATCTGCTTGATAATATGCCTGTGTAAACACCAATAATATACTAGGTGTACCCATCTCTATGAACAACCAAGTAAAATGTATTGTGCTGAATAAGACACTGGTATAGCAATTGTAATATGAAATGTGGATGAGTTTTTGAGGTTTTGTACGTGTGTTTAAAAGAAAGAAAAGAACCAGGATACAGGAATCATTAATAGAAGTTAATCCAGAAATGCTGCCACACGGCATTCCAAATAGAAAGTACTGATACAGCCTATGCAGTCTGTATGCAAATTGATTTTGCACAGGGAGAGAGATTGTTTTTGACAGCTTGACTCTAGCAGTGCTTCAAGGCGCCTAGAATGGTCCTACTTTCTATTTTCTCCAGTTCCTTATATTCCTTGAGGTGTTGATAATGAAAGACTCCTGACCAGACTAAATGTAGCTCATGTTGACAAAGACCGTAAACACACATGGTAGCTTTCATGTCTCTGTGAAATCTTTTGACTTTTTCATGCCTTGTCCATAGGACAAGCTGTGAAATGACAGATAATTTCTGTCACCTGTGTTGAGATCTCAGTAGGACTATGAAATATCTATGAAATATCTGCAAGTCTCTAGAAGGACATTCAGAAAACAGTGTTTGAATGATCTTTGGACTCCCTTTAAGCTTCAAAGGAACTGCATCACTTTCTCCATAACCTCAGTAATTGCTGTTTAAAAAAAAAAAAAAAAAAAAAAAAGCAGATTTTTAAAAAGAAATCATGCAATCTAGAAACATACTTTCCATCTGTGTATTGCGGCTGAAATCCAAAGCAGGCCAGCTGGTCATAGCACAGCTCACACATTCACAGTGTCTGTCCTCTGAATAAGTCATTTCAGCACAAATAGTGGAAAGCACAAAGCAGAGTCTGAGCTTCTCTGATTTTTTCCCCACATTTGACACTTAAAGGACTGGCAGGTACTAAAAGATTCTCTCTGATCTTAAATTTGATATTGTCATTGCATTTTATTTGCTGCTCAAATATGTCTTTTTAAAACCGTGTGATCCAGGATGTGAAGTGGAATGTTTGTTGTGGCAAATGCCTCTCTTCATTGGAGCCGTTTGGTCTGGCAGCGTTCCCAGTTTGCTGTAGATTTAGCAAGTAAGTTGTGCACAGTCCCTGGATTTTTGTTCTTCCTTTTTGTGGCAGTCTCCCTATATCCTGAAAGCACCTGGAGTTTTACAGTAGCGTCTTTCAAAATCTTCATTTTAAACTTGAACGCAGGGACTGATCACAGCAGACTAGAAATTTCTCTTTATGAAATTGGAAGTTCCTCCTCCCCTCTTCCATATGACGAATTTTGCTTTGGGTGCAGATTCTGTGGGCAGAGGCCACAACCTCCCTTCTGCCTGTCCTGGCTCCATGGACAGTTTGGAGGTTGTGATTGCCACTCTGTAGCTTAGAGGCCAAATCCTTTTAAGTAAAAGATAGAGGTGATGTGTCAGCTAGTGGTGAGGGAGGTGAAAGTTAAAAACCGTAACAGTACACAGGGATCATGACTGATAAGGGGAAAGTTAGTCATTGTAGTCTTTTGAGGTGATCTAACCCAGTTTTGAACGGTGTATGAGCAGCCAATGACCAAACTCTATCTGAAACTTAACCTGAAGAGGAAATGTGAGTGTGCCTGAGGAAACTCATGCAGTTTGAAAAGATACTTGGGCTTTCAGCAGCACTTGGCAAGGTTGGGGTTACCAAACTGTATGAAACTCAAAGACGATTCTGACACTGTTTAAACTCTTCCTGTCTTCTTCATCTGTACTCTGGGGAGTCTGAGTTACTGCATTTCCCTAGGCTCAAATATCCACATGGTTCCCCATTTGCTGAAGTAAGTATCGGGTGTGCACAAGAGGACTTTGTTGTAGTATGGCCTGTACCTCACTTGGAAATCAACATCTACATTGAGAATTGCATTCCCAGCAGCTTCCAGTTTACTTTCCTTTGGAAGAAACCTAGTTTGCAGGCTCTGAGGACCGAGCGAGCACATGAGAACAGTCAGAGGACATGCTCAAAGCCCCACTCTGCTCTGAATGGAACCACCTTTGTGGGCAAAACAAAAGTTTCAATTTCCGAAGCATGCAGATGTATGATTAAAAAAGGAGAAGGAAAGAGAAAAAAAAGATGGCATAGAGCTAAGCAGACAAAACTCACAAATGTCGTCAAGTTATGTTTTAAAAAATACACTATTTTGCTTTTTGATATTCTGACAGAGTCAGGATAGACTGGATAACCATAGGATAATTCAGGTTGGAAGAGCCCTCAGGAGGTCATTTAGTCCAATGTCCAGAGGAGTCAGCCATAAGGCCAGACCCACTTGCTCAGGGCTTCGTAAAGTATGGTCTTAAAAACTTTTAGGAATGAAGACTATACAGTCTCTCTGGACAACTCACTCGAATGCTTGACTGTTCTTGTGCTGGAAAAGTTTTTCCTTATATCCAGACAAAAACTCTAATTTTAATTTATGACTATAGCCTGTTGTCCTTCCTCAATGCATCACTTTGAAGAGCCTGGCTCTGTTCTCTTGATTACCTCTTTGATGATCTTGGAAGGCAGCTATTAAGTCCCCTTCAAACCTTCCCTTTCCCATTTCAATTAAGCCCGGTTCTTTCTTTGTATATCAAATGCTCCAGCCTCCTGAGCATCTTGGTGGCCTTCCACTACACCTGCTCCAGTTTAGTGAACTAATTCCTTGCATGGCGTACACAGTTAAGTTGCAAGTTCCTAAAAACTAGGTTAAATGAAAACTGAACTTATGTTTTGGTGTTTTGCTATCCTACCTATTAATTTGTTAGAATATAAATCTGGACAGACTGTACTTAAAGTGCTTTATCCAGACTTGTAGATAATACAAAGACAGAAAGCAGGCTGCTATAGTTTATGGCTTCAACCACATTGAGTTTGGAGTAGTAATGTAGAAAATAAATGCTACTTTCACAAAAGTAACAAAAAATGGTGCTGTTTCCTTGTACAGTCGGTCTTGCACAGCTGTACTATACCTCTGTGGCTAAGCAGCCAGAACTGTGGCCTTAACTTTGGGTCTTATAAGAATACTAGTCTGATTTCTAATTGCAGTTTTGTGTTAATATGACTGCTATCTTTTCTTAGCAACGGAATTTCATATACTTGTATGGTATTTTCTGTACTCTTTAAAAGGCATCAACTTATTCCATTTCCTTTTTTAAAAAAAAAAAATTGAATATTAAGATGTCTCCTTTCTTAATTAGTTACAAAGGTGCATCTATTTGATACAGGTTTAAAAGAAGTACAGAATCATGTAGGAAAAAAGAAATCTCTAGAGGTTTCTATTCCAACATCCAACACCCAACTAAGAGCAGTTTCCAAAGTTACATCATGTTGTTTAGGGCCTTGGCCAGCTGCGTATCTGAATATCTCCAAGGATCCTGCATTCTCTTTGGGCAACCTGATCCAGTGTTTGACCCCTCTAATAGAGAAGAGTGGATTCTTTAGATCTAGTTGCACTAACTGGTGTCTGTTTGTCTTTGTCTTCTTACTATGCATCTTCGAAAGTAGTCTGCCTGTGTTCTCTACAACCACCCATTGCTTCGTTATGCTGCAGTTGTTTACAGAGCTCTATGAATGGGTGATGAAGAAAGACAGGTACTTTGAATAGATATCAAATTAAAGTAATTAAAACCTCAACCTGCTGGGCAGAGGATTCTGCAGGTCAGACAAGAGGTACAGCTGGAAGGAGCTGGAAGGAGCACTAAAACCTTGCCTGGTCATGCAGAAAGAAAGGTGATCTAGATAACAAAATAGTTCTTTATTGCTCAGATTTTTCAGAGTCAGTGAAAATTTCCCCTTGTAGCAGTTGTACCAGAATTGTCCCTACTGTGTCATATCATAGTTTTTTAAATGGCTGCAGATGATAGCTTGGAAAGACTTGGTCTTTAATGAGCCCTGTATGTCCTACGGAAGGCTGAAAAATGCCTTCTCCTTCTTTGTGAGTCTGGGGCTGGTGCCCAATCTCTGAAGGCTTTAAAGACCAGGTTGGATGGGGCCCTAGGTAGAATATCTAGTGGTTGGTAACCCTTCCCAAAGTAGGTGGGGTTGGAACTGAATGACTTTTTAGGTCCCTTTCAACCTAAGTCATCCTATGGTTCTTCAGTGAAAATGATCACAGTTGTTCAGTCTGGTGAGCTATGCCTGTCCACTGCAATTGAGATAAGATCTGAACTTCCACCACCTCTGAATGCAGATGAAGTAGAGGTC
>JAOWBP010052326.1:24378-51231 GCA_028571105.1 Tragopan temminckii
GTGAGCTATGCCTGTCCACTGCAATTGAGATAAGATCTGAACTTCCACCACCTCTGAATGCAGATGAAGTAGAGGTCCTGTGGTGTCTCTGTGGCTTGGCTCACTCTGTGCTCGCTCATCTGTTACCTTCATGGTAAGATACATGCTACAGCACATCCTGGGTTAGCACCAGAATGAACAGCTCTCTGAAACTGTCTCTTCAGATGGACTATTCAAGCACAGCCATCAGTCTTTTCGTATTTACTTGGACAGTATTATATACAGTGAATTTCACTTCCTATTCCAGAAACTGTTTGTTCAAATCTGATTGTGTGTTAGTGGCTCAAGCACAAACAATCGCTGCCATTCAAGCAGGATTAGGTGTGCTTTATACCCTTCCAGGTTTGTTAGCTTGCGGTGTGGTTACGTTCTTAGAGATGCCTGACTGTTGAGTTCTGTGCTTAATTCTTTACCTAGTCATATACTCAGCTTTACTCAGTTAAGTAATGCCACTGAAGTTCTGTTAGAATGAAGTATGTCTCTGTATCAACTTGCTGTAATGAAAATGTAAGATAACCAGAGCAACCCCTGCTCTAACTACATATACAATTCAGTGTGCCCTCAAGTAATTGGGCCCGTAGGATAGAAAGCAAAACATCGCAAATGGTACTGGTTTGCAGTAATTCGTAATCCTTTAAGCATATAAATCCACCAGACAGCTTAGAAGTGCAATTTCTGCCACCAGCTATGTTGAAAATGCACCCGCATACTTAGTACTAAACTATGGCATCAAGCAACAAGCTCTGCTTCAGGGATAGTGTAGAGCCCCTATCATTCCCATGCCTGTTCCAGGAGTTGTCATGTCTCAGGGAGTCACAGTGCCTCCAGAGCTTCTCTTGCATCACTATTAATTAGGGTGCAGTTTGCACTCCTTTCTGCATCTTGTCAGCTTCACTGGCTTCTGTGTGGGATGAGATAGTCTCATCCCCTTAGTGCATGCCATGAGAGCTGCTGCGGTGGCTCAGATTGGGGGTCCAGCCAGCCTGACACGCGTTTTCAGACAGTGGCCTGCAGCAGATGTTTAGAGAAAGAGAAGCAGAACTGGGCAATTACAGAGAGAGACTTTTCAGTGATTTTCCAGGGAAACCAGGGATGTGTGGGCTTCTTGAGCCAGTTATCATGTCTGCATGTTAGTGCATGATCGGAAGATAGACTGCCAGTGAGCTTGTTTTAATCCCTCTTTGAATTATTTTTACTCCTTTCCAATATCTGGTAGCAATACATTTCACAACAGTTCAGCAATACACAGAAAGATGATTTTTTCTGATTCTTTCTGCTAGCCCTCAACCCGTCAGCTACTCAGGATATTTCCTTTTCTGGTCCCACTCCTGTACTCAGCCCCAGTGGGCTACATCTGTAGCTGCAGACAGTCCTTTCCTGTCCATTGCTTGCACAAGGGGAACAAGTGAGGAAAAGGATATTTCGTGCCCAGATTTTGCACAAATGCATGAAGAAAGAAAGGGTACAGTCTGGCTTCTGCCCTCGAGAATTAGCCTGTATTTATGAGCAGAGATGGCTCAGCTGCGTGGCTTCTTACCACAGACAGCAGCAAGGACCAGGGCAGGGTTCTCTGTCTGTACCAAGAATAGCAAACACCTTTCAGTGAAAGCAGAGCATGCTTCTAACAGCATTTAACAATGAAACAACAACAACAAAAAAAACACAACACCAAACCGACAACAATATGGACTGGATGCTTTTCGTTTCTTCAAATTAATTGAAACATCTGTGCAAAACTGCTTTCGTTCAAAAAGAAATGACATTTCTATTTCAGAGCTTTTGAATTATAGTTAGTTTCTTTAGAGGAATGTTTTCTTTCATTCCATGTCAAAATTAATTTTACTGAAGTTGAATTTTAAAGAAAACAAAGGAAATTAAGAAAAATGCAGTGAAAACAAGAAAGCCTGCCTTCTCTTCCATTGTGAGCTGCTTCTGATAAGAGTGCTTCCCATCCCAACTGCAAGGCCCCTCCGCCATCTCCTACCTAAAGGATTAGACCTAGTATAAAAAAGCGCTAGTGACTTTGTCTCTAAAAAGGAAAGCCTTGGCTTTGGGCACGATATGAGTGCAGTGCTAAGCAGCCTACACCTGGTGACTGATAATTATGATCAAAGTTACACATTACTGTATGCCTATATTTTAAATGAGATTCGAGGTAGCTAATTGCAAGAGAACCAGAGGAGGATATTTACAGTGCTGCATCTTATTTTCTCCTCCGTTCTGTCACAATTTTCCACAAAGGAATGAAAATTTTTAAGCTATCAGCTCAAACTGTTGTTAACTGAATGACAAGCATAATTTAATATATTAAGTTAAAGAAAAATGAAATAAAATAATTATTTATATTATTCTTAGAGGAGGCCAAAGTGTGAGCTGATGCTGAAAAAATGACCAAACAATAATCCCTTTTCCTCCTCAGTATGAGAAAGGACAAAATAAAAATGAATGGCGTCAGTGGCCTTACGTGACATTTCTCTCCATGGTTTATTTATTAAGTTCCAGGAAATGTACAGTGAGGTGAAACAGATATTAGTACTGAGAGCTGAGTAAAAAAGACTTTGTGGTGCAGGAAATAGATTGTGAGAAGAAAGGACTGAATATTCTTCATAACTGTCTTTCTAGCAAGTGATCAGTATTTATTTTAGGAAATGTCTGAAATACATGTAATCATATATGTATCAATAAACTGCAAGGAAGTGTTCTCCTGAAAGCCAGCATGATTGCCAAAAGACTACTGCTACGTAAATGAAAAATCTGCTAATTGTTTAGTGTTGCCAAATGTTTAACTGGCCTCTGAAACTTGGCATACACAATGAAAACGAGTTACCAAATGGATAAAACAATAGCAGTTATCCAAGACGAGTGATCTTGTTCTCCTTGAATTGTGTGCTGAGATCATAGAATCGCAGATTCACAGAATGGTTTGGGTTGAAAGGGCCCTCAAAACCCACCCATGCCCACTCCATGCCACAGGCAGGGCTGCCCTCCACCATCTCAGCTGCCCAGGGCCCCATCCAACTTGGCCTTGAGCGCCTCCAGGGATGGGACACCACAGCTTCTCTGGGCAGCTGTGCCAGTGCCTCACCGCTCTCTGAGTAATTAATTTCTTCCTAACATCTAGCGGCTTTTAGTTTAAAGCTATTGCCTCTTGTCCTATTGCTGTGAGACCATGTAAAATGTTGGCCCCCCTTCTGCTTATAAGCTCCCTTCAAGTACTGGAAGGCTGTCATGTCATCTCCCTGGAGCCTTCTCTTTTCCAAACAAAACAAGCCCAACACCCTCAGCCTTTCTTCGAAGGAGGCATGGCCTTTGTCTTATAGGAGATGAGCTGGGCAAGATTTGCAGGGCCCATCACACAAAGGTATCTCTGTGAGGTGCAAAGAGCCATGTAGCAACAGCAGGGGCAGTTTGGCATCTGGTCTTAATGAGGGAACATACAGCAGAAGGTAGAGCATCAGTAACAGTGCCATATTTTCCTAAGGAGAAGCCTCTGCATGCTGATCTCCATCTCTCAGCCTGGGGGTAGGTGTGGCTGGGAGAAATGTCTGGAGATATGGGTGTCCATCACAATGTCTTGGGCTTTGAAGGTACCAGTCTGTGATGCCTTCTGAAAGATGGCAGATTCTGAGCACAGATGCTTTGATTATCTGTCTGGAGTTAGGATAGTTCTGAGTCAAAGACATGATGATAGGTCTATACATTGACTCTCTTATTATGGTTAATTCCACTTGACCTTAGATGACTACAGTGAGATTCCCTTTGGGCTCTCCCATGTTTTAGCTCAACATTCATTTCATTCTAAAGAAATCATGCAGTAGGAATGACAGTTTCTTTCTACTGGCTGTGAAAATAACCTAGATAACTGTTTCAGATGTACTTGCCTGCACTGTAAGAATACCTACAACCTAGGTGAGATCAGGGGCCCACAGTCTCTGGGGATCATAACTGTTATGAACTTTCATATGCACAAATATTGTTCTGGTCACGTGTCAAATATGTGGCATGATGTGGCTTTGAGGGGAAAGGTATTTATGCTTGATTTCTTTGATCTGGTTGCAGGAATCTCAGTGCAGGAACCAAGCCTGGTAGCAGCAAAAGGAATGTTAGGCTTACAGCACTGCTTCCATCTGGCCAGATGTGATCTTCCAGAAGTCTCCCTTCTTTATACCTACATGTTATATAGATATTATATTTGTCATATTACATATAATACCTATAGCACATACACCTACATGCATTATAATTATTATAGGTAACAGAAGAGGTATTATAATATAGGTATCATATGTAATATGTATAGTCTACTTTATGCAGGATAATATGTGTATTTGCATACATGTATGGGAATGCATACAATACGTATGTTACATTGCCGATGAAATTACTGTAACTCCCCTTCCACAGAAATGGAACAGAAACAGATATAATGGTAATCAACTCAAAAATACAAGTCCCTATGTCATCCACTGTGGTGTTTCAGTGCCATACTGTCTTGTGATATATTGAGCATCCACTGTCACAGTAGTTTTCTGATGTGCGTCCATTTGAGTGGGCCACTGAACATACAAATCCCAATTTACTACTCCAATTTGTAGTTAAAATCAAGTTATACATTCCTCCTTTATCTTTGGTGCATCATTTTGTACAACTTTCTGCAGGATAAGGTAACTGTCTTGAGCTGTTTACTTACTTTCAAGAAGAAAAATAAACTATTGTTTCCCAGGGAAAAAGAAAGTGCATTGTCATATCTGCAACATGAATGAAATCATCTAATCTTGCAACCAGTAAGCTACTCTCTTACTTTTCCTGTCACGGATTTTAATGTGATTAAAACTAGATACCATGCATCTGATGATATATGTTTGCATGGGACATGCAGACTGGTGTTTCAATTGCGCCTTACCTCTGAGAGTAAGATGCTGTTTGTTGCTGATTTCAAGCAGCAACTTCCTCAAGAACACTGGAATTCCAAGTGGATGATTTTAAATGTGATTTGTCTGCTCACAGTGTGTGTACAAAACCCTCCCCAAGGTCTTTCCAAATTGCCCCGTGGTTATGCCCCCAAATATATTTCATGCACCACGAGTAATTCAAATATACCCAAAAGGACTCAGAGACCAAGAAGGGAGTTGTGATTGAACTAATTCCTCAGGGGAATGTTTGTTGCTAAGAAGTGCCTGAATACCATAGAGACTAATAATCCCAGTACAACATATTTTTCCAAGCTCTTTCATTCCGCTCATTTATTTGGAACATATGCCAGCAAGTATTAATGTTTAAAATAGCCTCCACCCACATCCCTGCACAATGTTCTAGTCAGAAGGGCCCAAGGTTACTGTGAGTGTAGTCTTCTGACTGTGCAGCTAGGTACGTGCACATCACTGGCCTTCTTCCCTTCTTTCTTTCCCCAGATGTCCCCTCTATCAAGATTGTGAGCTCCTTCCCAGAAGCAAAGATGCACCTTACAACACCTAAGCTTTTTTTCTAGACTCCTTTTATAGTTTGGGAACATGGAAGAAGAAGGGGTTTCTCTGGTATAATTTCCTGAGTTACTTGACGTAGCTGCATTAGGGTGAGATAAATCAGTCCCCCCTAGAAATGCCTCTTTTGCCTTGAAGTGTAGATGGCTTACATAGAAATGTATGGTGACTCCTGACACATTGTTGAGATGGCTTGTGGCTGCTTGCTCTGGGGCAATTTTTCTGCAACATTTCTGTACAAATGCGAAGTACAGAACAGGGGATGGTGTCCCATGTTTTAAGTGCTCCCACTGACATCTGTAGCTAGAGGTGCTGTGTGCCAAGGGGTAAGCTAGAAATGAGTGTCCCACCTCCGGTGGGTCTTGCTCTTTGGTCACAACAAACCCGTGCATCATACAGTCATAGAGTCATAGAATCAATAAGGTTGGAAAAGACCTACAAGATCATCCAGTCCAACCGTCCACCTGCAGTCTTGGGGCAGAGTGGCTGGAAAGCTGCATGGAGGAAAAGAATTGGGAGATGTTAGTGGACAGCTAGCAGAACATGAGCCAGCAGTGTGTCCAGGTGTCCAAGAAGGCCAATGGCATCCTAGCTTGTATCAGGAATAGTGCAGCCAGCAGGAGCAGGGAGGTGATCGTCCCTCTGTACTCAGCACTGATGAGGCCGCTCCTCAAGTACTGAGTTCAGTTTTGGGCTCCTCACTACGAGACACTGAGGCCCTGGAGCGTGTCCAGAGAAGGACAACAAAGCTGAGAAGGGTCTGAAGCACAAGTCTTACGGGGAGCGGCTGAGTTAGCTGAGATTGTTCATTCTGGAGAAGAAGAGGCTCAGGAGTGACCTTACTACTCTCTCCAACAACCTGAAAGGAGGTTGTGACGAGGTGGGGGTTGGTCTTTTCTTCCATGTAACAGCAATATGGTGAGAGGGAATGGTCTTAAGTTGTGCCAGGGTTCAGGTTGGATATTAGGAACAATTTCTTCACAGGCTGCCCAGGGAGGTGGTAGAGTCACTGTCTCTGGAGGTGTACAAGAACTGTGCAAATGTGGTACTGAGAGACATGGTCAGTCAGCATGGTGATATGCTGACAATTGGACTAGGTGATCTTACAAGTCTTTTCCAACCTTAACAATTCTATGAATCTACTACTGGTTCTGCACATCTTCCCCTCATTCCCTCCTTGGATCTGGGAACTATAGTTCTGCTTGCACATTAAAAAAGAAAAAACACGTTGCAGACTGTACCTATCCTGTAAAAAACATAGCAAGCTCTTCTGGTCCATTGCTGTTAGTATTATCCTTTGAGTACATGTAACTACAGCATGAGCAACTATAGAATTTGGCCCTTTTTGAAAACAAAAAGAAGGAAAAACTGAAATGTTGTTTCACTGGAACATAAAAATTCCAAATGAAATAAGACACTTTGTTCAACTGTGCAGAGAAAGCAGCACTTAAAATTACAATGACAATCCCTGAGTCAGATCCAGTACTTGGGTGATTGTTTTAATTAGGACTGACATATATTTGTTTCTAGATGCTTCAGCAAGTAGGGAAGAAGGGAGATCTTGGCAGAAAGTGTAAGTATCAGGAGGCACCTGATGCTATTGAGCCTGAAGCAAACCTCCCCCAAACTCTTCAGGATGTCATTGAAATACACAGATGTAATTATTTGAAGTTCCTTAAGGAATTGATGTCGCAGTAATTAGACAACTCATTACATCAAGAAATGAGAAAATAAGACTGACAGAGATAAAAATGAACACACTGATAATTTGGCAATATATGAACAAACAGGATTCAAAGAAGCAACTTTCTGAGAGGAGAAACATCATATAGAGAAGCAGCAGACCCAGGTTTCCTGTTGTCAGTCTGTCCAAGTTATAGACATAATAAATAAAAAGAGGCTGACATAGCAGACAATATCACTGCCTGGCCTACACATTTGTTCAGCAGCTTATTTCCCAGGCGTCCATCCCGTCCAGCCTCTTGGCAAACCTTGCCTGGTGGTGCCTTGTCCCACGCGAAGGATCATGTGGGAGGCCAGGAGTAGGTTTGGCTGTGTTCTCCCAGCCAAGCCAACAGAGTGTTTCATGTGACAGCCCTTGAAGCAGGACATCGAGTGGCTTACACTGACACTCTGCCCCAGATGGAGATGTTCATGGATTACACTATTGAGGAGCTAATTCTCCTTCTCTTCCATTTCTCCTTCAGGCTTTGTATACACAACTTGCTGGCACTTCTATTGTACCTTGTCAGAGCTTCCCTCCCAGAACTGTCCTGCTTATTATTCTAATATTCATCCTAATGGCTGCTATAAGTCAACTATTAAACAAATTTCCTCAGGAAAACCTCTGTGGTAATAATACCAGAGGCAGAGAGGTATTGTTTACATGTCTGTAAATATTTTCAGTTACAGGGAAGCTAAACTTTAAGGCACAGTATTTTTATTATGGTAGGAAGCCTTAACCATGTACACAATGCATCCAGATAGCAATTTTTGTAGCTGAAGTGTTGTCTTCACTGATGACACCATGCTGATCGGAAGTTTTGAATAACAAAAATAAACTACCTGTACATGCTACTTCTTCACTATTTCTTTGTCCATTAAGAGAAGAAACTGAGTGAAATATTTTCAGTGCTCCTCTCATGACTGTATCTTTGCCTCTTGAGCCTCTTCCTAACTACGCAATTTTTATTATCTTCTGATTCACTGTTACAATACAAGCCTCAGCTGTCCTTCTGAATTTCCTATTGAATGGCAATACTCTTCACCTCTGCCCTTTCTGATTACAGATTTTTACTTTCTCTATCCTTTGCCTGTGAAGTGCCATCCCCAGCCTTGCTGGTGGCTCTTCGGTTACTCTTCAGCTCTGCAAGGGGAGAAGAGGCCTGGAGAGCTCACAGACTTATTATGGGGAGAGCTTTTGAGACCCATCGCTAACGTGAAGCCAAACTGTCTTGGTCAAAAGTGACCAGAAGTAATTTCTGAAAGCTTACTGGCAGCCATGCCTGAATGGAAACTGAAGTGCTAGCAAAGTTTTTATTTTTTTAAATAGAGGATCTCCCGTGAAAGCTTTCTTGGAAATCTTTCAGCAAACCACTCCCTCCCCCTGCAAAAGCCCTTTAATGGCAGGAGGGGTGAGGATTTGCCATGCTGATGTCCTTCTTTTCTTCTTCCCTCTGCCTTTTGCTTCCCCATGTGAGTCAAGTTCCAGTTTGCAGCAGTAAAACTGGAAATCAAGAACGAAGCAAGAAACACTCGCAAACCCCCAAAACCTAAGTACAGAAATGCAAAACTGCTTGGGAAACGAGGGTAACCCTGAGCCCCTCTGGGCACTACCGTACACGAGCTGCAGTTTTTGGGTGAGTTTCAGGCTGAGCTGGCCTCTGTGTGGGGAGCCTGGCTCTCCCTCGGAGGTGCTCTGGTGAGGGGGTGAGTTTGCACAGCTGCTGCCCGTCCTGCAAAGGCCTGGCCCAGGAGCCAGAAGGCTGGTCAATTAGAGGCTTGTCGTTGGCTCCGATGGGCTGCAAATGAGCTCCAGAGTGAATAAAGGGTTTCAGTTCCTGGAGCTGCTCATCTGGCACCTTTCGCCAGAAAGAGGCCAATTTTACAGCTTTAAGTAAATAGAATTTAAAGTAAACAAAGCTGTTTTTCACCAAAACTCTGGAATTCTTTGTACGTGAAGAAGTGGAAGCTGCTATTGCCTCGCAGCAAAACTGACAGCTGAAAGGAGTGAGAGAAGAGGCTTGTGAATGAAGAAGGCTGTATGACACATTGCAGCTCCCCTAAATCACGTAGGGCAGCAATACCTGCGCTCGCTCCAGATCTGAGGAGCATTGTGGCCCTGTCAGCGTGGCAGTCTGCCTGCAGAGAGCTGCACAGCCCGCGCCTAATGCAGCCATCCTTCTCCTCGGACACAAGCTGGAGGCTGCACAGTGCCACGCTGTGCTGGCGTGACAAGCCAGCCCATTCCAGCACCACTGCTTAATATCCTGCAAATACCTAACACCATGTCTTAGGGCACGCTAGCACTCCTACCTGCCCTAATTTAATGCCACAATTTGAAGTAAAATCCAGATACAGACATGAGGCTAACTGGAGAATTTGGCAAATAGATGTCTAAGTAACTAAATCAATGTTTTTCTTTTTCCTTTTTCTTTTTTTTTTCTCTTTTTTTTTTTATTTTTCCTTTTTTCTTTTCTTTTTTCTTCTTTTTTCCTCTTTCTTTTTTCCTTCTTCTTTTTTTTCCTTTTTCCTTTTTTTTCCTTTTTTCCTTTTCCTTTTTTTTCCTTTTTCTTTTTTTCTTTTCCTATTTTCCTTTTTCTATTTTCTTTTTGCAGTGAGGTGACAAGGTGCACTAATTTCACTAAATCAACCCACGTTCACCTGTTGGGTTAGAGCCAAAGCAAGTGTACAGCCTAGTTTGATAAGCTCCATTTCTGCACTGGTACTATTCAGAGTAGGAAGACTGATACCTGAATTTTTTGGGACATCTCCCATGTTCCGTTTATGTTACCATTATAGGTAAGGTGCAAAAGAGAGCTATAATTTCCCATTTAGAAGCTGGTGATGTTTTCACAAGGAGAACAATTTCCCCTCATGTTACAGTATGCTAAGTATTCAGCAAATAGTCAGGAAGGAGACTTTTTGAAAATTTTCATTACTTAAGTCCTACTCTTGTAAGAACTCATCCTAAACCGTTGTAATAATGCAAGCTAAAGGGATTTCAAATATAGTGACTTTGTTTTTCCATTTCCTTCCCCTCACCCCTTCCATTCTCTCTTTTCTGGCCAGAAACCTCAAACCCCAGAATTCCTTCAAAAACACAACTCCAGTAATAATCAGAATGTCGGATTTCTGACAAATGCCATCTGGTGATTTCTTTCTTTTTTTTCCTCTCCCAAAAGATGAGATTTTGGAAATGGCTAGTAAGTACTTTCACTTCTTCTACTTTGTGGTACCAAAATAATCACCATGGCAACTCTTTAAGAGCAGTCTTCCAAACAGATTTATTGTGAATGCAAAAACTCAACAGCACTCTCTAGGAAGAAGTAAGCCTGCATCTATTGCAGGTTTTCTTGCTACAAAGGATGAATGATGGCTAATAGACATAGGCAGGTCTGCCTGAACTTTTTCAGTTATCCCTATGAGCTTAACTTCCCACATCTACAGGTGGTGGGAGATCCAAGGGCAGGGGGCAGTCAGTAGTAAGCTTAAACCAATTACAGTGCAATTGGTTTCTCTGAGTACATTTTGTGTGGCCCCTGATGGCTGTAAGACAAAAGCACCACAGAAACAGCATGGATGCTGGAAGCATGGTGCACCAGACTAGAATAAGGTCAAATTTCTTTTGGGGTAACCAGAGAAGCTTTTGGCGTACTGATATTCTCTTTTGTTTCTTATTAATTTCTTATTTCTTCTTTCTCAGCAAAGAGATGAGAGTAAAGGCAAATGCTGAAACTAGTCTGTGCTATACTGGAAAAGAGAAGAAAATCTCATTTGCCTGGCTGTGAGGAGGACAGACCAGGGTAAATGCTCATTTATTAATCCTTAACAGTTGTGCTAGTATTTTCCAGGTAGCTCCTTTTTGGCTCAGGTGTTGGTTGGAGTCAGCAGATCTAATTCGTACATAAACCAGAAAGTTGGAAACCAGCCAGCATTGCTGTGTTATGTAGTTGTGTAAGAGGTTATATATGGTTCTTGCTTTGCATTTGGCAAATGTTTCTCACTTAAACATTCATTTAGCATGATTACTTAAGTGAACCATATAAGGCTATTCCTTGGAGCAGTGAAAATTAACTTGTTATAGTGATGCACTATGCCAAAAGCTGATTTAGGCTCTACTTAGGAATTTACAGCATTTGTTTACCATGCCACTTGAATAAGGCAACTTTACTGATGATCCTTACCCGGCCACAATTTATGTGCCATGCTGCATCTCATCTAGCACTCTGAAACATTCATTTTTCTGTTAAGCACTGTCACTTCACTGTTTTCGTTCCGAAGGAAGAAAAAAACCTGTACAGAAATACACTGAATGCTATGGCAAGGGGTCCTTATTGGTCTCTTCCAACTCGGGATACTCTGTGAGTCTATGAAAGCCTCCTTTTGCGTGTGAAGGGGGGAAAAACTTGGTGTTTTGGGGACTTAATTATTTTGCTTTGGAATATTTGACTTTGCTCAATTGAATTGAACATTGGAAGAAGTAAGAAGCATCTCCCACCCGCATCTCTGATTTGAGAAGCTCAGAAGCTTAACCCAGGCACTGTTACTTTATTTTTCATCAGTCCAACCAGAACAGAATGCTAAGAATGTTGACGGACTCCCTGGCTGCACCATCACGTTTGGAGATCCCGAGGACATTACTCAACATACAGCTGTGTCCCACTGCAGGTACTCTTCCTTGGGTCCAACTTATCCCACGGGTTTTGTCTGGGAGCTTTCTCAGCCACGACTACGTTGCAGAGGAGCCTTGGGTAGAGCAAGTATTCTGATGCAGCCAAGTGAGCTCTGCCATCACTGGAAACTTGTGAGATTTCTTTGAAAGTCAGGAGTGCACAGACATAGAATGAGAGAATATCCTGAGTTGGAAGGAACTCATATGGATTGCTGAGTCCAACTCGTAATGCAGAGGGAAGCCTCGATGCTGCTTTCTTTCAATTCAATTCAAAAGTTGGCTCATGGGATGATGTGCAAGCAAACACTCCTCCAGCCAGGTTACAGTACCCCTCATTTGTCTGTCTTGGAGAGACTGAGATCACAATCTGTCACCTCTTCCTACGTCTCACTGTGTGCAGCAGTCCTTTCTGCAGAGTGCTCTCCGTGTGACTCTGGTGCGAGCTTTGCCCTTCTCCTCAGCTCCAGCTCTTTTTCTCTTTAGCAGTGTTACAGTTCAAGAGTGCTCCTTTCTTTGTCCGTTTTTGTAAGCCACAAGAAAAATAACAAGAGGCAAAATTAATTTACGTCTCATTGTAGAAACTAATTGCAGAATGCGTTGTCTTTCTTTTCTCCCTTTCTCCCCTTTGCTGACGCACATGCTCTATAATAAGCACTGTTACTTGGTGCCTGTAAGCCTCTATAGTAAGCTGAAACTGCTACTATATTTACTCACTTTCCACATTTAGACAAAGGCTATTTTTAACTGGAGTTCTATTTGCGGGGGCTGCCAACGTCACTTAATGTTCACATGCATCTTGGGCATCATATGCTTGTTATTTTTATTTACTGTGCCTGTGCCAGGTCTGCTTTTTTTATGGGAAGAAAGAATGAGAATGTGTCTTTGGGCCAGATCTTGAAAGCTCTTTTGTACAACAGCAGAAACACAGATAAGCAGAGGAAAGCAGCCCGGCGGTATATTTGGCAAACCTGCTTTTTAAGGGCTGGCATCTTTACCTCGTGGTCTGGTTGCAAAGCTGTCTGCAGAGTCCCACTGCATTTGTTAAAGGCAGAGGTATTTGGGAGACATTTAATTATCCCCGTGTTCCCTGGAGCAGCCAGAGGTTCTCGGTGCGAGATGAGGGACGCAGGGAGTGGGAAATTATTACGATTCCAGCGCTGCTCCCAGGCAGTTTAAATAAACGATGTACAAATAATCAGTGCTTCTCTGATCCGTCTTGCTAATAGGTGCACACTTTGGAACTTGAATGCAACAGATGTTGTTTTCAGATAATTAGCTCCAATTTTCAATGTAAGAGTCCCCTGAAAATGCTGCAAAATACGGCATTGCATCCATAAATCAAGCCTGCAAGCTGGGGCCCGTACACAGGATTTTCTGCACGGGTTTCCCTGCATTGCTCCAGTGACCTCAGCTCGACCTGAGGGAATTGCCCTTTGCAGAGGTTAGAGGCACTTTGTTCAGTATGCTGACTCAGGATGCCTGATTCATTTGATATTCCCACCATCATGTGCCCAGGATTTTGAGAGCCCCACATGCTTTTGTAGGGAATAGCTTATTCTCTGCACGCACAGCCACATCTCTTGCTTATACAGGAGAGTAAATTCCTAGATAGGGGTAAAGTTGCATAGCAATCCTTTAACGCTTTCCTGCTAGCATGCTGAACTGGAAGGTTGAACAGGAAGGCAAGTTAGGGAAGAAAGCTGAAATTGGATCTCCTGGAAATGCGTTTTGTTTAAGTTTCAAACATTTTACAAAGCTTACACATCTGTGAGTTTTTTTAAACCTTTCTCTGTACTACCTACTCTTACCTGATTCCCTTTTCAGATTGATTTCAACACAAGAGGGGCTGAATAAGCTTCACACAACCCCAAATTTCTGCATGCTGATCACAACAGAATTAAGTCTTTACATTTTCCTGTAGATTTTTCCTGATGGATTTTTCCATGCTGTTTGTTTTTTTTTCCTTCCTCACTGCAGTGAGTGCCTAAATGTTGTTAAAAAACAACCCAACAACTTCTGGTCAACTGAAAAGTGAGGTCAGGGCTTTAAAATCAAAGCCATTTTCACATGTGTGCTGGGCAGCAGAACTGACCCTGAGGCTCAGGGAAGTGCTGAGCAAACCTCCGAGAGTGGCACGCACTTAATGCTCTATAGATGAGTCCTTTCATCAATTGGGTGACTAAATGTGAATGAATGTAGATGCTTGTCACTAGATGCTTTTATTTAAAAACATGTCATTGTGGTGATGTTACGCTACCTGGGATTCTTTCAACGTGAAACCATGTTTTTACGGCTGGATTTTTTTGATGGTTTAGAAACTGCAAAGTGAAACTAAAAGCCAGTGAAAGGGAAGCGTGACCAAGAAAAGACCTAACTGTGTATCTCTGACTATAAGCTGTCCTCTAAAACACTCATGTTTTCCAGTTCCCTTTGGTTCTGGCTGTTTCTATTAGGCCTATTAGAGAATGAAGCACATCGCAGACCAAGGGTCGCTGCAGGTCAGCACGGACCCCGTGTGACCTCATGTGAGCATGGTGGCACAGCAGCGAGGAGACCTGGTGACTGTCACCTAGAAGGGGAATCACCGTCTCATTTGGTTGTTACAACACCAGGTCCTCTGACAGTGGTGTCCCTTGTGATACGGCTCTGATATCCTCTGCCACGTGCTGTCTAAACTTGTTCGAGAAAGAACATACATAAACATCCTTTCGGGGGCAGAGCCTGCCTTCCCTTTGTCATGCCGCAGGCATGTGATGGGCACGTGGCTCACAAATGACACGCAGTCAGCAGCTGTACATATCAGGAGCGGAGGTGAGCTCAGCTATAATTTCAAGGTAAATCCATCCGTTACCTTATCTTGATAAGGAACGAGCGTATCACACCCACAGCTGATTAACAGAGTCATTTTTGTGTACTGTCACAAGTTGTAAGTAATGATAGCTGTGCTTCAGCTGCGCTGGCACAATTCTGGCCATCTCCTACACAAAGGTACTGCCTCCAACACTTTCACTGTGGTGCCCAAGCAAATTTCCCTAGGACATACTATGATCTGACAAGTTTATGCAATATGAATGGCTCTTTTCCTACTGGTTCTCCACAAAGGAGGGGAGTAGGTGTGATGAAGTCTGTGGGGCTCAGCTAGCATCCTCTCCCTGCTCTGTCACAGACAATTTTACAGCTCTCTCCAGCACACAGCAGAAAAAAAAATGTAATTTATAGCAGTGCTAGACTTACCCTGTAGCCACGAATGGCAGTCGGGTTTCTAACAGATAAATTTGACTAGTAGCAGACTATGCTGCCAGTATATGATTTTCTGCAGCAACAAATATTTGCAGGAGGCCACAACAGGAGGAGACCTGTCAAAGGGAAGGAGGGACTCTTTCATCTGAAGAGCCACTTTGGAGGGCAGGAAAGGGGTTAAGTATTACAAAGTTAAATCT
Organism: Tragopan temminckii; assembly: GCA_028571105.1. Classification (NCBI taxonomy): domain Eukaryota; kingdom Metazoa; phylum Chordata; class Aves; order Galliformes; family Phasianidae; genus Tragopan; species Tragopan temminckii. Next base: position 39,732 of record JAOWBP010052326.1, read on the forward strand.
GACAGCTGGCCCTTGTGCTCTGTTGCTTCGCAGAGGTTTCCCTTTGATGGAAAGTATTTCGGTGACACAGGACGCTGGCAGCTGAGCTAATAGGCTTCTGCTGCTGAAACCGTGTGCTTGCCAACACAAGTCAGTGGGTAAGGTGGCCCTAGGAACAGGGCTGGCCAGCTTCTGCTGCTCCTCACGCACTGCTCATGTGTGAGTCGTGGTGCAAGAGTTCATCATGCAAGGAAATGCACTGGATCCAAATAAATCAGAATTATTTCCCTGTTGTGAAGAAGGACTTTTCTGAGGTATGAAGTGCAATCCCAGGAGTGGGTATGTTATTTGTTACAGAGAGCAGCACCAGGATGGTGTTTATAGATCACTGCAATCAAACATGAGCCTTCAGAGTAGATGGAGCACCGCCTTTCTCCTCTTCCCATTGATTCCTGAATGCACTAAATCTATACACGAGTATATTGTGACTTAATGCATGAGTGGCCAGGAGACAATACTCAAAAATTCTGGCACCGGTTCCACTTCATGCAATGATCAAACTTGTCACAATGTCACACTGTTGTAAAACTGTTCATTGTTAATTCTTGCTATGAAATGTATTCTGTAATAATTTTAAACTCTATTTATGGCTGACCAGCACCCCAAAACCAAGCCCTAGAACAGAAAGCAGAGAGATAAGCTGTGTACTAGTGCTCTTTGAGCAACTGAAGAAACACTGCTGGTACAGTGCAGGAATCTGCATATACGCAATTCTGATACTGATAGGACAAGAGGGAATGACCTCAAGTTGCATCAGGGGAGATTCAGGTTGGATATTAGAAAAAAATTCTTCTCCAGAAGAGTGGTGAGGCAGTGGCAGGGAGCTGGTGGAATCATTGTCCCTGAAGAACAGTGTGGATGTGGCACTGAGGGTCGTGGTCAGTGGACACGGTGGGGGTGGGCTGATGGCTGGACCAGATGGTCTTAGCGGTCTTTCCAACCTTAACAATTCTATGATCCAGTGAATTCACCCTTGGTATACATGGGTACAGGCAGGATTTAGGTGGTGTGTGGGAAAAGTGATTTCCCCCTCACACATACCCCAAATGATCTCTTATTATCAAAAAAGAAAACAATACATGAACTTCTCGTGCAAAAAGAGCAGATTAAATTGTTAGTAGCTACACCAACAGACCAGAAATCACTGGTAGACACATTTACACACACTGAAATTCTTGCAATTTTTGGAAGTAACAGATCCAGCTTTTCCTTTTCTAATGAATTCCAGTGTTCAGTGGCTTTTTTTTTTTAATAAAAGAATTACAGCCCAGGCATATGAGTACAGAAGCCGCTCTACTTAGAATAAGCAGTGCTTTTTTCCCATTTTTCTTGCACCATTCGAATTGTAGTTGCTTGCAAGAGATACAGAGATAGAAAAACATTTCTTACAAGGCATCCTAGGATTATTCTGCATACTCTGTTTTCAGAGGGCTTAGAGATGGGTTTTGAGATGGTCCTATTTAACATAAATCTAGGTTTCACATATCATAGATATGAAGGATTTTTGGACCTGAGATTAGCATGTTCTAAAGAAAGGCTATTTGTACCACTTGGATTTGGACCTCATTTGGAATATGCTTGACTATTTGTATCTAGGCTTACAGACAGGGTAAGGCAGTACGAGCTGCCTGGAAGGAAGCTGTGAATCAGGCCCCTTGTTTCCAGGCATTTCCAGGCATTGCTTTTCTGCAGAGAGCAAGCAAGAGAGTTGGCATTCAGCCCTCAGTCTTCATTTAAACCGAATTCCAGTTGCAATATTGCCAACTCTAAGTGTTAAAAATCAGGAGATTAAAATAAATAAATAAATGAATGATGTGTATTTCTGTTTGCCGTCTGGTGTTTGGAGCTCAGTGTGGGTTATGCTTTCAGGCTCTTCTCTGCAACCAGAAGAGACAGGGACCTCTAGGGACAAGAGGTTGAAGGAAGAATGAGATTCTCAGAAAGCACTCGATTCCAAAAGCAGAGCTTGAATTCAAATCTCAAATAAGAGGTGATCCATGCAATAAAATCCCGTGTGTCAAAGCACATTATTATATCATTTCATGGGAATTTTGCTGAACAAGAATGGTGTAAGACATCCAGGAATAATTTCATTGTAGTATGTGTCACTGAACATGCTCTCATTAAGAATTAAAAAATCATTTTCAAGAATCAGAAATTTCACCAAAAGCTTTTATTCTCTGAGATGACTTTTTACGTCAGCAAAGATTTCAGCATCCCTGAGATACAGAACTTTCTGAATGCCATGTGTCTGACCCTTGGAACAGTCTACAGCATAGGAACAAGCAAAGATAAATGAGGACATTTGTTATAGCCCGCGAATCCATCCAGCCGAAATCTCCCGATACATAAACATCAGATCTGAACATCTTGTCACATCTGCTTCATGCACCAAACAGCTGGGTGCACAGATGCTTTGGTCGACTAGAGCATTTTGGCTGAATGCATTCTTCTGTATGCTTAGTTATTTGTTTTAATTGGTTTTGGTAATTTGGCTTAAATCACTTCTGATGTTGCTGAAATATAGGTACATTTGTGGCTAATTATGATTGCTATGCTGAGAGCATGAGAGGTGGCATCAGTAACCTAAAACTTCTGGGTGAGAGATCACCATCAGCAGGCTCTGCAGATAAGGATGCTGGCTTCAGAAGCAGAAACTTTGCTCTTAGAGCTTGAAAAGACCCCTCGTCATATATAAGTGTCTCTGTCATTAGAAAAGAGCACAAAACAACATTTACTAGCACACATCCTGCTTCTGGGAAAAGAAGCTAAACAGCTCAGTGTCTCTATAAATAATATATAGATCATAGGTATGCAATTATATATATATATATATATATTTATCACAGGTGACTCCTATTGATTTCTTCCTGCTTCTTCCTCCTTAAGCCCATTCTGTTGTCTTGCTCTTGTATATCGTATCATGTATCATATCGTATATCACATAGTGTATCATATCACATCACACATCAGTGTTACCAAAATTTACTTTCAAAGCTGTCTGAAGGCAAGATCAGGTCTCTCTCATACACGTGTCTAAATAGCCAGCATGCTTATGGGATTGTAAATAATAGGTGTCATTTCTTTGGACACCCAATGGCTCAGTGATTCCCCACGCTACTCAATCTGTTTGGCTCCCTGGGAGGAGCTCTTTTACAAATGGCACCTCTCTGAGCACCTGGCATGTGTGCCAGTGCTCTCACTAGAAGTGCTGAACTAGCCCAATGTTACTTGCTCCTCACCTAACTAAAGCAGAAACAACCACAGACCGAGGTGGCCTGGCTTCTAGCCAGCTTTAATTAAGTTCCACCAAGCATCACATGTTTACCTCTAAAAAAAAATTCTGCTCATATTAAATGAAAATCTTCTGGGGAAAGGAAACCCAATCTCAGTTTCTCACAGTGCAACGCAATCCCCAATAGCTGCCGTTTCCATCCCAGGCTGCTTCCACGCTGTACTGAGCTGTGCAGCATGCACAGTCTGCACTAATGTCAGTCACTGAGTGCTTCCTGAGAGCCTTTCCTCTGGGACACCTGTAGGAAGATTGCTGGTTGTGCGCTTCTCAGGAGTCCAGAGGCCTCTCTGCCGTGACCATTCCCTCCACTAAATCTTAGCTCTCCAGATCCCTTGGGAAGTTTCATTCTTCGAGATGTACCACACAAGTGCCATCAGCATTTGCACCAAAGAGACCCAACTGGCATAGACCCTCACAAGCTTTCCTGCAAGCTTGCAAGCATGAATACCTCTTTACTCGTGTTACTCTTGTTAATTTTACGACTGATAAAACAAAGGGGAAGAGGGCAGTGTCTGCAGAAGAGGAAATCTCCCTTACGGATAGATCAGGGAAAGTGCTCAGTGTCTATGGCTATAAAACAGGCAGGAGGGAATTCTGCCCTCTGTGCCACCAGCAGGAGGTTGGCTCCCCTCTGGTCATTCTATATGCACCGTGACATTTGCTAAGTCAGACTTCTCTCTTATGTCTCTGAGCACTTTTCACAGGGTGCTAAGCGACTCCTGTCCCTCTCCCAGGAACCCCTCTCTGTCACCCACCCTCTGGCACAGTGACACTGAGTCACGAGTCGCCTAAGATGAATTGTGATCGCTCTACACTTACTGAACGTTGGGGGATCAGGTATCGCTCCTTCACCCCATGCCTTGCTGTGACAGGGAATTTACACCTCCTGAGGACAGCTCAGTTATGCAATAATCTTTGAAGTTGCCCACAGTTCCTTATAAACTTTGAGCTCTTTCCAACATTCAGTTTGATTTTATGTTGACTAAATTATTTTACTAAATTCCTTTCCATATCTGCCCCAAACTAGGGCAGGGAGAAAAGGAAATCAGTCTCATTTCATTCAGAGCCAGAACTTGCCCAAATAATTCCCTGTTCATTGCAGGGGAGTTGGACTAGAAGACCTTTAAGAGTCCCTTCCAACTCAAGCAATTCTGTGATTCTATGATAATATAAGCACGATGCTCTTCCTCAGTGCAAAAAGCTGAGAACTGCCCTTATGTTTCACCGTCACAATTAGCAGTCTGTATAATTCTTTTTCAGACATCAACACTTAATTGTTGAGCTCCAGATGTTGTAGGATCTGGTACAATGCCACTGAATTGGAAGGATCGATAAACATTTTTGCCTCAGATATACAACTTGCAGCAAGAATGTATTCCACAAATGTAGCTTCTGTTCTGCTCAAGGAGCATATCTGTGAATGTTGCTGTTTCCTGGGCATGGCTACAATAAAAATCAAACTGAACAAAATAGGCATTACTACGGGCATTGCCAATAATCTTTTAGGATATTAATAAAAAGCCTGGATCTATGCATATCTGAACATGTGGGCTCATAGTCTGATTTCATCCCATTGCTCAGGGTTGTTAACTCCATCGCCAGAGTAATCATACAAATTAAACAGGAGTCTTACCAGCAAAGTGCCTCAAATCTGTTCAGGCACTGTAGGCTTTTCTTCATCTTTTTCGAGCTGCATTTTGTGAGGCTGGGATTGTGTTAAAAGGCAAAAATTCTACTTCATGGGGATTTCAGTGCCAAACAAAGGTAATGCACAAGTACGAATGTTTGCTACTTCCTGCTGCGGAAGGAAGATGACTACATTTGCAGTACTGGAGATTCAGATGGGATTGGCAGAGAACGTATGGTCGATACTACATATTATCATTTCGTGTCAAGGATTTGGAATGCCATTTCATGGGTGATGGGTTGGGCAGGAGGGTGAAGATAGAAGAGTGTTAATAAACAGCCTTATTGCTTCCTGGTACTTGTAATTTGTTTGCTTTTTTTGCAGAAGAAATCCTCTTCGTACCTTATGTCAATCATAGCTGAGAATATGAACTCTTTTTCATGTGAATAAATGAATGAGAATGTATGTGAATAAAGTAACATGCCATTTCCTATCTGGAAATTATGCATACAGTTCATATGGTGAAAATCCATTTTCTCCCTAAGCCCACACTGGTGTATCAAATGCTGATGTTCTTGTAGAAAAGAGGAAAAAAACGCTCATCAGAGCTGGCTTAAAGGAAAACAGTCAAGCTTTGCAAGACTATCATTTGGATGGAAGTCCTTTTCCTCTCCCCTCCTCAGTTGTATTCAAACAGCCTGTCAGTTTTAGCCTTCTTTCACAAGTAACAATCAACAGTCAGAGCTCTGCCATGCCCGGAGACCAGCAGCTCAGTGCCGTCTGTTGGCCGGGATGGAAACAAACCTGGGGCTTCTACAAGTGTGAAAATTCTCAGTAGGGAAGCAGCTGTGTTTTGATCCTCCAAGAGCATCTTGGAAACTAGCAAGGGGAATGATAATTATGAAGATGATATTATAATATTCACATTTAAATATATAGATGTTATAGTCGCTCCCTTTTCAATATGCATTTACTTAGGCACAAAAGGTTGCACGTCTACTAGCTGCATATGTTTTGCCCTGTGCCACAGCATATATGTGAATCACATGGGTTGTACGTGAGCATAGCTGTGAAGAAATGTCCAGAATGGGGCTAGGGGAAGAGCTGGTTTCCCCATTCCTTGGTAGGTGCCATTGTCATATCCAAATTCAGTTAGTATCTAGTATTTCTGAAGCTGTGGAATGCCCCAGAGCCTATTACTACAGGTAGGATTGTTTCGAACGTTGTTGCGAACCCATTCTATCTGCAAATGGTAGAAATCTATGTTGCAAACAATGTTGCATTGGGATAATTAGCTTATAACTAGGGAAGGGAATTTGCACTGTTTGCCAGCAGAGAAGAGAGGACATTTTATAGGCACTGTAGACTGCTGAGTCAGATTTCAGACATCCATTTTATTTATAAAATTTCAGAGTCCTAGCTCTTCTAATTAGAGTGACATCAAGGTTCATAGTTTCCTGTTGAAACACATACAGTGAAAATGTGCATGTGAGTTGCAGTTCACATGTCTGTACCGTATCACATGGACATTTTCACAGGCAAAATTTCACAGGTAAAATTGTTGTAGGATTTGCCTTGGAGGAATGGGGAAGAAGGGTGGACAAGAAGGGCTGAAACACTCAAGCTGAAAGATGACAGGTAACTCCTAAGCAAACATTTAATACCACATTGGTCACTGCATCTATGGCTTACACAAGATCTGCCCTAGCATTTCTCTCAGTTTCCCTCTTTTATCCCCTCATGATTTTATAGCATAATAGGTTTTGGTGCCTAAATCTTCACACCTGTTGTTTGCACGCAGTGTATTAACACAGTGCTTGTAGATGTGTCTGACTTTAAAAGTTTGTGTTGCCATTAAGCTATTTTCCTTTCTTTTTGTGAGAGACGGACAATTAAAAACATTCCCACTATTTGTAAATTCTCCTTGTGAGGAACACAGCAGATTGCCTGGATCTTCTGCTTGTTGTTCTGGCTCCAGTTTCAGAACTGAATGCACTCCTTCTGCTCCGTCTGTTTGAGTTTTGACAATGCAAAGGATAAAGCTGGAGGAAGTCCCATATATAAGCAAGGTCTATGCTTCTACTTTATCTCATTTTTAATTGAATTTCAATTGGATTCTGCCTGCTTTTATGTCATTTGGTGCAGGAGGGTACAGAGTTTTCTTAGTACGCTTTCTCCAACTACAAGTTCTCTCTAATCACAGAATGATAACATAAAATGGGCATTGTACTTAAGCACAGCTGATGTTTTCAACTAGTACTCTTTTCCTACAAAATAAGTTATTTTGCACACATTGGACTACTCAAACATATAGGAGTAGCTAAAAACTAAAAACTTCACTACTGAATGCATTAGCATACATTTTTTTCTTGTTAATTAACTGCGTGTTAATTATTCTTCAAACAGAAAGCAAACGAGTGCAGTAAGTGTTTGTAATATACCTTCCTTCATTTGGATAGATGCATATAGGTGTTTCCCTTTGCTGCAAGATCTCATGAAAAGCCTTTGCCTCCAATTGAGTTTTCTTTCCCATCTTGTCACTTGATACTGTTTTCTCAGCCTGGCCTTATCCTGTAGGTAAAAATTCAGCATTCTTGAGCTTCATTTTATCTCACAAGAACAGGGCAAGCGCAGCAGTATGTTCCTTTGTTGTCACAAGTAATTCCTGTAAGCAAGCATATCAATGTAGATGTGCTAATTTGCCATGTGATATCTTTACAACATTCTATACAGATGAATTTACAAACCCTGGGACTGTGAAATGAGTCCTCTGGTTATTAATTAAATACTGATAGCATTATTTCATAGCTCTATGTGTTAAGTACTTTTTATAAAATATTCTGCAATGTATTGCAGAAGTGAAGAACACTGAACTTTATAAACGATCAGTCTGAAGCATGAGTTTAAATTTGTTTCTATAGCCCAGTGACACATTTCTGTCTGTATTATGAAACCAACTAACTTTTATTAGCAAACCACTGTAATTGCTAAGAGTCGGATCAAAGAACATATGTCATTAAACATCGTTTTTATAAAGAAAACAGGCAAAACTTTATAAGCTCATCATGCAGCTTCTTTAGCTGTATAGCTTAACAATTTGCAGGATTTAATGTTATAAAAGAAATGAAAAATTCAATTAGAGCGTAGCATTATGAGAGTATTAGGAATGAAGTTCTGGTGCTGTGGTAACAGAAGAATGCTGCTCCTTTGGGGTGCTCTAGCAGAAGACACGCTCAGCCTGCTGCTGGAGCATGCAGTCCGGGTAGACCTGTTAGCACCTTAAGATAGTTGGATGGAAAATTCAGAGTGTTTGATTTCCTGGAAGCACATGTGCCATGGTGTAAATTCATATCATACAATTATTTCATATTACTACTGAACTAAGAAAAAGCCCTGCAAAAATCCTTCTGCCAAGCCATGTCAGCTTACCAAATTGTAACTGAAAATGTTGATCTGGTTAAAAACTAGTATTGAAAGGAAGCTCTGCTCATGGCAGAAGCTTGGACTCAAGCTGAAGGAGAAGAACCTATCTCCCCCTGTCCAAACCATGGAACATCAGCTGTCTGAACTAGAATCTGAACCAGTCCATGGAAAACGAGAAGGTGACTGGAAGGGTGACTCGCCCAACCCCCAAAGGACAGGTTCACGTGGGATATGTCACTCCAAAGGATTGTTGCTCAGCCCTTGGCAGCAGCAGAGGAGACCCAGGCTACTGGCTTTGGCAAACATTGTCTTTTTTCATGGCTAACCTGCAGAGAGGTCCTTGGACTCGAAGCTGCTGTGCAGACTGCTTCTTCTGGAGTGTTGGCCTTTAGTTTCAGATCTTGGACATCCCCAGGAATGGTCTAAATTGTCACTGAGGCTTATTGTGTGTCTGTGTACTAATGTTTTAGTCTGTTGTCTTTGTTTCAGGTGTAAGGGTTTATAAGTACAAAATGTGCTGCCTGTGCCAGTCATAGTTCTGGGCAGTTTTCTGCCTTGGGGGCTGGTGTGTACCCCTCACGAGTTTCCAGACAGTTGCATTACGCAACCAAAAGGGAGTGTGTGCCAAGCCCTTTGGCGCAGTCTTGCTAACAAAACCCTCCTTTCCCAGGATGGAGAGCGGCAGGGCTGGGCTGCATCAGCCAACTCAGCTTCTTTGCCTCACAAAGCTCCACAGCTCTACCTTCTGCACAGGAACAAAGAGAGAGAACTGCTGCTCTCCCTGTGGATACCAGCCCGCTGTGTGTTTTAGGGCAGACAGATGGAAGCCCCATTGGATCTATCTGTGGACGGAGTACAGATTAATTGCTATCTGACTAAATTGTACCAATTTCACTTGCTGGGGTAGTGGTATGTGTTCCAAGGCAAAGGAAGAATAACATTTGCCTGATGCTATTGCTTTTCTTGTTCTCCTGACTGTGAGAGGAAGAAAGAAACACAATGCTGCATGGAAGTCTGTTTCTCTACTGAAAAGATATAAAAGCACCTCATCCTGCAGGCATGTAATTTTGTTAGCCTGATTTGCCAATTACCTGTTTTTAAAGCACTTTAAATTAGATTCAACTTAATTCTGTTTCACTTTCAGGTCATATTATTGTTTAGGAACATAATCGAAACATAGACAGAACAGAAGTTCTCTGTGGTAAAAAAAAAAAAAAAAAAAAAAAAAAAGAGAGTTGGGGCTTCCATCTTTGCTGCTCACTGCTGGCCCTTTTGCTTCACTTCAGAAAAAGCTCCGCAATCATCCCCAAGCATCTCCCAGCTTCACTGCTTCCTCCTTCTAGCTCAGACTCTGGACAGTGGTTGCAGGGTCAGCACATGACAGGATCTGCCTGAGTGGTGGCAATGGAGACCTCCAAGACAAAGTTCAAAATGGTGATGAGACTTGGGTAAACATGAAGAGAAAGAGGGAGTGAGACAAGAAAGGAGGCCTGTGCCTCTCTCTGCTGCAGTACTCACCACATGATAATTAATAACAGCAGGTTTCAGCTGGGCTCCTCCTGAAACCTCTATGCCATCCATACCAATGCTGAGGAACAGCCAGTGATATGGCAGTGACTGGCTGCATCTAGCAGATGGAGTGAGAGGGGAGCTGCTCTGCTGTATAGGATAGATGTGATGCCCAGTGCTAGCAGCAGGGCAGGGAGAGAAAAGACCTGGCCTTGAGAATTGCCTGGTCTTGGAAACCTCTCAGGTCAGCATCCCTTGAAAGCAGCATTACTTCCTACTGTGCCTCTTACACACTAAATGGCTGTCTCGAAGACACTGCTTTGCAACTGTAAAATAATCTTTGCACAGTGCATGACAGAATTTGGAAATATTGTTTCTTCTGAGAACCCCTACTTTTTAAAAAAATTTATTATTTAAAGAGAAAAAGAATTTAAACAAAGGCTTAGAAGCATCTGCATCTGTTTAAATGGATGGATGTGTGCAATTACTCCACTGAAATTTATCCCATATAAATGCAGCTATACCAATACAGAACTGGTGTAAAACCAGAATCGAATCTCAAACAATTGCTTAAGTCTTGAAATGGTTACATGTAAGTATGGAAGCTGCACTAGTTCATTTTTGCCATTATCTAATACAATAAAATATATCCTTACATTTTTCTCCTTGTAGAGGCATGTAATGTGCTTTAGTGGAGTTAATCATGTGCAGCCTCAGGTGACTACTGCTTGTATTTCTAGTTTATTTTGTAGCCTTCTTTTCATTCTCCCTTATTAATAGATATGCTGAGGTTTCAGAGGAAGCTTAACTTTCTAGAAGCTATTTCTCTTCAACTAGCTGTGACACATGCCTGCTTGATGGATGGAGAGCACTCACTTTCTCTGCAGAGGAGTATCTGATTTCACTGGGAGTCCTCTCTGACTCTAATGTTGCTGAGACAGCTGCTCATCTTTCTTTTTTTTTTTCGTTGAGGAAGCACCATGTACTCACTCTAATTACAAATCCTGTGATCTGGCTATTCTTCAGCTTTTGCAGCATGCTTGTAACTCTCCCCATTGAGATTTTAAAGATGATCTGGGCACAAAACACCTGATCAGCCCAGAATATCCCATTTAATTTATTGCCTACTTTTGCACTGATCTCACTTTCATATGTATACTTGGGGCAGAGGAGTAAGAAAGGTAAAGGTTATTTGCTAACTTCTGTTTTGATTTTATGGAAAGGGGATTGAGAAAGCAAAACTCTCTGGCCACCATTTTGTGTGCAAGTATGCTATATATTCAATGTATGTAGGCTGTCACAGTTTGCAGACTTCTATTTTGAATAGTCGGAGAAATTCAGTGTTTTTGATGCACAGCCTGAGTCTGATACCTGCTAGTGGCTGTGGCTCACAGTGAGTTGTAAGTGGTGCTCATATATGTCATGTTAAAGACCAACAGGAGAAACTAGTAACTCTTTTCTGAGCAGCTACTGTCTGAGCATGCAATTACTTTTCAGAGAATCATAGAGCCACAAAATCATTCAGGTTGGAAAAGACCCCTAAGATCATCTAACCCAATCCCCAGCCCACCCCCTCCATGCCCACTGACCACGTCCCCCAGTGCCAC
>JAOWBP010052328.1:0-13249 GCA_028571105.1 Tragopan temminckii
AAGTCTCAAGCATTGTTTGTTTATCTGGAGATTTTTTTGGAGAGAAACATTTATTTACTTTTCTTGATTTGGTTTGCCTGGTGCTGGGGCTGCTGCTGGTGCTGATGGTGGTGGATAATTTCACATGCACAATTCGTCCCCTATATGCTCCTATCTCATTCACAAACACACACACACAAAACATTTGTAATGGAATACCAAAAAAAACCCTAAAAAATCATAAACAGCGCCATCTATAACTTAGGCAAATATCACAGAATTGATTGAATTTCTAGAATTTTATTATTTTTTCTTGTTGTTTTGTTGTTGTTGTGTTGGTGGTGGCATACACAGACTAACACACACAAACACAAAGAATAATAAGAAGAATTTTACCTGGCATTTTAAAAAAAATAATAATAAACGATCATTAGCACACAAACATTACCAGACAAATTCTTTTGACTGTTATTTTTTCCGTTTTGCTGTTAAACAGGAATTTTTTTTATGGCAAATACCTGTTTGAAAAAAAGAAGAATTCTACAATTATTTTTAAAGAAAAAATCTTTGAAAAAAATCAAATTTAAAAATAGAAAAATATTCTAAAGAAGAATATTCTTTAGGTTTGTTTTTTTTGCTGTTGTTTGAAGATTGGTCTACGGTAACGACGGCGTCGCCTACTTTATTCTTTTATATAAAAAACACATTATAAATGATTCAGGAACATTTAAAAAAAGCGAATTCTCAGGTTGTTCATTTTATAGGAATGTTTTCTATTGGTTTCTTATTGTGGTTTTTGAGAGCGAAGCATTTTTAAACCAAGAAACAAAAAAAATTTAACCCGAAAAAAACCAGGATGATTTTTGTTGTTGTTGTTTGGAATGTTGTCTCTTCTTTTGTGTGTAGGATTCTCTTCCTTCTCCATAAATTATCATCAAGAATAAGCAAAGTTAATCGTCTTTTTTTTAAAAAAAAAGGTTCATTCATTCATGTCAACAACCCAACAACAACAGCAAGAATCAATTGATTGAAGATGTCAGGTGCTTCATAACACCAAAATAAAGCAAGGTATCCATTTTATAAAGGTGTTGATAATGTTAATGATGCTTTTTAAGGTTATAAAATCTTTTCTTTTTCTCTCTTTGCTTGTATTTATTTATTTATTATTATGATTATATTAAAAAATACAGTTCCATAGAATTGGTAGTGAACAACAATTCAATAGCAATTCACCTTTTTTGTCTGTGTGTTAATAGTCTTCTAATGGTATTTTTCTTCCTATTTTTGTTATATAAAGGCCATCACCAGCAGTTGCCTACACAAGAAAAAAAATCATTTCAGAGTTTCTCAATAACAACGTCATAACAAGAAAAACACAAATCATTGTGCAGTGAAGCTAACTTCTTCTTTTTTTGGTGTGTGTGTAATGCTTATGATGCAAACAATAATGCATTGCAGTGAAGCTTACATTCATTTTGTTTGTTAAGCTTTGTTGTTGTCCAGAAAATGAGAGAGAAAAAGACTCAATGATTGAGATTTGATTGAGAATAATGATGCCTTGATGATAAGCCTTGTTCCAATGCATTTTTTCTGCTTGTTTTTTTTCTCGGATACCAGATTGACAAATTTGACTCAATTCACCATTGTCTTAAGCATAAAAAATATAGTAATTTTACCACAACCAGAAAACACCAGATCCAACAACAACAACATATAATAACAATTTGTTGCTGTGGATCCAGGATTTTCTTTTCTCTCTCTCTCTTTCCCTTTAATATATTTTTTTCTGGCCAATGTCCGGAAATCCAAAAACACTCTATCAAAGCTAAAAGGATCATCATGATGATGGCTTTATTATGTACTGTTTGTATAATGTTGTACATACAACTTGTAATATAAAAACCACATAGACACTGTCAATCTATATACCAGAGCTTTATTTTTTTATGTTTATGTCAAAGCGAACAAAAAACAAATTATTTATTAATAAATAAATAAATCAGACATTGAATGGTAATGTTTATTTGGCTTGTGAATTATAAGACATCATGTAAGAAAAACTGATTCTTTATAAGCAAGGAATTTATATTATATTTCATAAAAGAATATTCACACTAATATGCATTGGAATTTTCTTCTACAAACGCGCACCGAGAAAAAAGAAACAAGCTATGTTGATTACCCAAGTCAAATTTTCCTGTTAAAAACATTTACTTATTATTACCAAAAGCAGCAAAAAAACGGATATGTCTCATATCTTCAGTAAACGGAAACCATGAAAAAAATTAGTAAAAGAAAGATACAAATATAGCGAGAGAGAGAAGAGAGAGATGATCACAAAAACTAACAGGAACAAGAATTTCTACCAAGAATAATAATAACCTCCTATAAACAAAAATCAATCAAATTATCATTAACTATCATATATGCGTTTCAAGCTCACTTTCCCTATATTTCTCTAGCTGTATTGAATATTTTCTTCAATCATCCCCAAACAACAATCGATAAATAATAAATGCAATGAACATTATTATTTAGCAGCCTCTAATGCTATCTTTCTTTTTGGCTCATTTTTTCTCTCAATGTGTGTGTGTTATGTTGTTTTGCTATGTTCAAATATTATGCAAATTAATATTTTATCAATCAATAATAATATTTTTATGTTGAAAATCTACCAAAAAAAAACAAGCAAGCATGCCTAAAATTACAAGATTTTTGTTCACAACTCTTTCTGTTCAATTTGTTTTCTATCTATCTTTCAGTGTGTTTTTTAAATTTAAGAGTTAATCATTGATGTGATGTGGTTGCCAGCTAAAAGCAAGCAATCAAAATTTCTGTTTTATTATTAGCAGCTTCTTTAATCATCATTTGATGGGCGTGACAGGTCGTCAACAAAAGATTATTAAACCCTTTTTTGGTGGTTTGTTTGTTTTAGATTGACTGGCTTTTTTTATAACGCCGGAAATCCTGCGCAACGAAATCCTATAGCGAACAACTTATAAAACGTAAATTGGAAATTGTTTTTTTTTATTATTTTATGATCTGTCAAACCCGAAAAAAACAATCCAAACTAACCAACCAAGCAAGTCAATCATTTCATGTGTTTTTTAATAATAAAATAAAATCAAACTCGCATGCGCAAAATCAAATCAATTTGATTTTAGTTGACATATGGCGTGTTTGAATCACTTATTCAGTCATTCATTCACTATTGAATAATTGATTGATTAGCGACAAACAATAAAGCTTAAATGGCTGTAAAAACAGTTTTCTGTGTTGGTGTGTGTGTGTGTGTTTGTGATCCTGGATAGAGCTTTTATTGCATAAAACTTTCCATAGAAAAGAGGATGAATTATTCAAATTATGTTCTCTCTTGCTGTTTTTCTGGTGCCTGGTTTTAGTGTGTGGATTTTGAATTTTTATGATCTAATTTAATCACCATGAAACGCCAAAACACACACAAAAATCACCCTAAATTGTGGTTATGGATGCCTGATAACCCACACACCAGGTGTGTTTGTATGTGTCCTAACCAGTATCCTCCAGTACCCTATCTAGTTAAGTAATCATTTATCCATAATCTAGAAAAACCAAATAGAATTCCAAATAAAAAATCTACGAAAAAACAAAATCCACCAACATTGACATTTTATTTCATTGATTATTTTTGTTGTTGTTGTTGAAATTATGTAAACGTATGCATAAAACAACAACAACAACTTGGTACAAAAATACTTTTTCCGGTTATAATTTCGATCCAACACACACACGAAAAAACAAAACTCTTTCATTCACTTTTGGGTCGATCATCTCTGGTGGTTGTCTTCGTTGTTTCGTTCTGTATGTTTTTCTCTGTGTTGCATTTTCATTAAATTAATTATTTGATTGTTTGTTTGTTATGAATGGCGAATAATTATAGACCGGTTACCTCGTTAATTTTTATATTTATTTGTGTGTGTGTATGTTGTTTCGAGATCCAACAACAACAGCCAATGACAATGGCACTGGTACATAAATAATAATAATCGTTATAAATAATTGATATAATTAATCTTTTCTTGTTGTGTTGTGCCGGTTGTTGTGTGCTGGCTGGTTGGTTGATGGTGGTGGTGGTGGTTCAGGTTTTGATCCGATTTCATTTGAAGCATACAAACACACACACAAGCAAACAATTCACCCCATTGTACACTAGTCCTGGTTAAAGGTGGTTCCGGCTGTTTTCATCAGCTTTTGTCTCTGTGTGTGTTTGACTTCGCTTAGACACCCGAACCAACCATGCGTGTGCTTATTGTTGTTTTGTTGTTTCGTCAAACAACAACCAAAAATATATAAAAAAAGAGTTAATCTGCCTACGTAATATATTTTTTATTATTATTTCTTTGACAATCTTCTTGATGATCGCCTACGACAATCATGATTAGATCTGAAATGGCCACATAATACACATGCAACTAAATGAAGGATATACCAAATTTCCAGGTTAACCAGGTGAAACTCATGCTCAAACCCAATTTCATCATGTTTCAAGATCCTGGTCAACTTTTTTTATAATACATATCTAATCCAGCTGAATATAAATACGTTCTCTAATTGGGAAAGCAAATTATCCTAGTAAAAAAATTTTATTTAAAAAAACTATTCCAGTAAATTATAAAAAAAAACTTTTTAATCTGAATTAAATAACTAACTGACTTAATGAGAATCACTATGTCATTTCATTAAAAAAAATATAATCTAAAAATGGACAAAAAATTTTTTTGTTATATTTTATAACATTTAGTTTATACATTGAAAGTTGTTTTTTCATATATTTAACGAAAGCATTTTTTTCCTGTAACATAAAAATAGTGATCAAGTTGGTCTCTAGAGTCAAATGTTGACGATGATGAATATTGGAACATATAAACATGAATATTCATCAAGCCACGCCTATTAAAGAGGAGGAGCTTGTTGTTATTATTTTTTTTCATTCAAGAAATTCGATCAGTTTTTTTTCGGTAAAAGAGAGAGAGAAAACTAACATGAATATTTATTTTTATATTTTTGGATGCCGGTGAAACAGGAGGAGAAAATGTTTGATTCATTTGGTTAAAAGCTTTTTTTGCTTTTGACTGTGTTGAATCAGTTTGAAATGAAAGGGATACCTTTCCCAAAAAAGTGATGAGATACTGGGACCAAGAAAAATAAAAATAAAATATTTGATGTTGTTTCATCAACAACAAAAATATGTTTATACTTGTTTTCATTTTTTTTGGTTTGGTTGTCAAACTAGAAAAAGCTTGTTTTGCACCAGGAATGTACGCAAGCGTCAGAATTAAGAGATTTTTAGCAGTAGCAATACAAATACAAAGTCGCGGTCGTTGCTTGATTATTTAATCTCTTGGTTTCATTTCATTCTCAAGTGAATCCCTAATGAGAATCCAGGTAACTCTCTCTCTCTCTCTCTCTCATCATTTCATCGTGAGACTAAGTAAATAATAAAAATAACTATGAATGATAATGAGAATCCTCACTCACTTACAGGCAAACAGGTATTAGTAATATAGCATCCTACTTCAAACCAGAAAAAAAAATCAAGAACATCATATAATCTAATTATTATTATTATTAAAATAACTATCCAGAATTTTTTTGTATCCCAAAAAAATACAGAAGCAATCAGAATGAAAAAAATACCAGCAACGATATTATTACAAGTTTACTTGGGAAACGGAAATTAGTTCTTTCACAAAATTCCAATTTTTTTGGTTATCAATAACGAATTCAGGTTTGCTTGCATCAAAATTTATGGAACCAGTATTCACATCCGTTTCATGTTGTTTGAAACATTTTTTGACATATTTTTTTGGTTGATTTGTTTTTATTGGTTGAATCAATCCTAGTAAAAAAAATAACCGGGAAACTATCTCAAAAAAATATGTAAATATATTGAGTGCTTTTTTGATCAAATTTTTTTTTTGTTCAACAGAAAGAAAAATTTCAATTGTGAAATGGAATTTCCTTCAGGGCCCTAGAGAGAGAAAAAAAGAAACCAAGCAACAAAAAACCAAGTCTCTCTCAAAAACAACAACAAATTGTCCAGGGCCTAGCAAATATGTGTGTACCAAGATCTTGTGGTTTCACAAGAAAATTTTTTCCTTAAGGCTTTCATAAAAAAAAAGAGAAAGAGACCTTGTTTATTATTTTTTTCTGTGGAAAATTTCCTTAGAAAAAACATTTTTTGAAGTTGAAAAAAAACTTTTTTTTAGTGGGGTTTGGTTTTGACAGACGAGAATCCAAAAAAATCTAAATTTCGGAGGGGGGAAGGAATAATAATTATTCCAAAAAACTGGATTCCAAAAGATCAGACTGGAACATTCAAGAGAAAAATTACTGAAGCCAACCATAGAGAGAGAAAAATCCATAATCAAAAACAACAACAAGAAAAAATAATGAACCATAAAACGAAAAATCGAAATTGAAAATTTCCAAAAAAAACACACTTAATGATAATGACTATTACTAGGACGAATTTTACTAGGACTATACAAAAAAAGATGAAAGTAAAAAAACAACAACAAAGTTATTCTAAGAATTTCACTAAAAATTAACCTATTTTTTGTATTATTTATGTGATGAAAGGGTTAACGTGTACACTCACAACCAACCAAAAAAAAACAAATCTAATTCAAATTTTTATTTTTTAAAGCAAAATTTACAAAAAAAAAACACTTTCACTTCTCTAGAATTTGTCACTTAACAAACAAAATCAAGTTAAAATAGCATTCTAGTACACCTATGGGAATTTTTTATGTGTGTTTGACGTTTTGTGTGTTTGTTTGTAATTTTGTCACCAAAAAAACGCCCGACAGTGATTTTTGTGTTTCATTTTTTTAATTAAAAAAATTCTTGTTTTTTCCTAGTAGTTTTCAAATAATAGTTTTTATTAGAATTCTTGTTGTTGGCTAGCTAGCTTTAGTGGTCCAGAATTGATTTCCTTGACCAGAATTTTAGCCGTTTTGTTTGCTGTGGAAGCCTTGTAAAATTAAACCTTGTCAAAAAAAATTTTTTTTCTTGTTACATATCCTAGTAATTGCTTCCTATAACATTGTTCAAGTGCAAACAAAAAAATCAATTGATTTTCTGTAAGAAGATGCAACCAAAAAAAAAAATTTTTTACTAGGACACTTAGAATTATTCATAGACACACACACACACATAAGTGAATGGTGTGTTATGAAAAAGATAACAAGATTTACTTTTATTTTTTTACTAGGATAAATAAATAAATATAAAAAATTTTTACTTGGTATAGGCTAAAAATTACTAGGCTTAGTTAATTTTTTTTCTCGTTTTATTACCTTGTTGTTGTTGTTTTGTTGTTGTTGATGGAACATTGCAACGAAGCAAATGAAGAAAAATTAATTTAATGTCTGGTGATGAATGGAATGATGAACAGCCAACAACCAAGAAAAAAAATCAAGTTATGTTCCAGGAACACATCTACGAATTTTTTTTTTTGATAAATAATTTGATTTTGGTTGTCGTTCAATGATGGTTAGCTTCAAATCAAATTCTCAGCGCCATCTAGTTCACAAACAATTTGATTTTGGTGCACTTTTTCTTATCGTTTGTTCTTTTTTTTGGAAGCTATTTTCGAAAAAAATTCAACGCCATCTAGTTGCCACTTTCAAACACACACACAAGACACACACATGCACATAAAACCGGAAACAGTCCAAACAACAAAAACCCGACAAATTGATGTCACCGGAGTTGTATACTTTAAAAAAAACAGAATTCTTCTTAATGGTTCCAGGAACCGCCAACAACAACAACAAAAAAGGTTAACCAGAATCCGGTAAAACACACCAGAATTTGACAAACCAGAAAAAACCCCTAAACACAAAAAGATGAAAGTGACTGAATCAAGAGGAAAACACACACACACACACATGGAGGCAAAAAAACGGAAACACAAGCAATTTGTCAGTCGTGCTGATGTTGTTGTTTTTTTGGTTGGTTGGTCGTTTAGTTTATCATAAGGATCTTAGGGCATCTAAGGTCCACAAAAAAATTATGTGTGGATGGTTGCAAGAAAAAATACAAATTTTTTTGTTGGTATGAAATCAATTTCCATTCCCCATCTATCCAAATATCCAATAGAATCATGGAATATGTCGAAATAAACGATCATTTTATGCTGATGTTTTTTTATATGCTCTATCGCTTGATTATATTTCAATGTGTTTTTTTCTGCTTTCTTTTTCTTTTTTCTGGTTCTTCCTCTTGTTGTCGGTTGTATAGCCCCTAGGGGCATTCATATTATTTTTCTCGGTGTGGATATATTTTTTTTTATATTCATGTGTCTATTATTTATTATTTTTGCTTGCTTTTCTTCTTCTTCTTCCGTTCAGTATAAATATTTTTATTCGGTTGTTGTTGGTGAAGAATGATCGATATGGCACATTTACTTTCAAGCTTGTTTGTTCACAGCTGATTGACGATGACAACGAAACAACCAGACAAAAAAACACCAAACTAAACCCCCAACACACACACACACAAATTCAATGCAGAGAAGTTTACTGCTGTTTTAGGTTGATTATGGCAGCAATATAAAATTTAGTATTGGACACACAAACACACTCAAACAAAACAGATATAATAAAACAAATGAAATAAAAAAGGGTTATATTGTGATTAAATTTTGGAACTAGGTGGTGCTGGTTGGTTGGTGGTTGGTGGCCAAATCAATCAATTGGATCATCGGAAAAAAAGATAGCTGACTTAATCACAGGCTGATCATAATTAATAATAAACCCTGAAACAAACAAAATAAAATAAGTTAGACAACAACCAACAAGCATGACTATATTTTATGATCACTGAAATGTGAATGGTAGAATGCTATGTCTGTTTTCGTGTTTTCGGTGGTTTCGTGTTTTTTTTCTGGTTTTTTGGGTATGTGAACCATATCTGACAGAATCAGAAATTCAGAATCACATACACACACAGTGAAAAAAACGCATACACAAACAGAATATAACACACAGGCGCGTTTTGCTTCTTGATGAAATTTAGTGTGTGTGTGTGTGTGTCTTCGGTTGCCGTGTCTTGATTTGTGAGTTGTTGTTCTGTTCGGTTATTTTTCTGGTTTGGTTTTTGTTTAAATTTCATTGGTTCATTTCATTAGTTTTTATGTTGTTGTTGTTTTTGTTTGTGGCGCCATCCACAAGAAAAACCAACAAAAAAATTTTCAAAATGGAACCAAAAAAGTTTCATAAATAGGCGGAGCTTTAAAATCCTATCGAGCAAAAAAAAACTATTAAAAAGGCGGAGCTTGTGGTAAATTATAATCATCATTATAGTGTAGAAATTTGATTGATTTGATTGGATGAATTTGGTATTAAGTTTTGTGGTAACCAATCATAAAAAGCAGCCAAAATTTTAACCTCATTGAACTTGATTAATTTTAATTTCATACCTGGTTTGATAATATCTTTATTTTGGTACATTACACACACACACCGAGAAAACGAGTGAAAAACGAAAATTTCATTAATTTTGTTTTGGTATTAATTTTCATTGTATAAAAATTCTTGGCAATTGAAATGCAACCAGGCAAGCATACACACACACTCACACAGTTGGAGATTCAAATGGGATTCTTAAAAGAGCGAGAACGAGAATCCTTTCCCTTTTTTTGGAACAAGAGAACCATAATAATAATAACGATAACGAGACATATAGAAATGGAGAGAGAATATTATCCCCAAAAATAGAAACAATTTTCTAACATTGATTATATTTTTTCTGCTCATTGTAATATGAATTCTGGTTATGTTCCAGAATCCAAAAAAACTGTGGATGCACACACTCACTCACACACACTATTTTTATTATTATCCAAACAACAATAAAGATATCCAATACAAAAAGAAGAATAAATTCTCAATTTCTTGTCCAGCAATTCAATTCAATTATTTCACAGTCGATCAATTTTTTATAGATTTTGGCTTGTTTGTTTGTTTTTTTTCTTGTTTTTTTTTTGTTTTTTCATTCTCTTCATGTGCGTTTCTGTTCTTGTTGTTTGCTTTTGGAACAGCCGGAGCTGATTTTTTTTCATGATAAATAAATTCTGGAATTTATTTTTATTTTTTATTTTTTTTTTGAATATCAAAAAACACAAAATCAATGCCATACGCGTGCGGTCATCCACAAACGAAAAATCTACCTTCAAAAAAAAATACAGGAAAATATATGCACGCACGAATTACGAAATAACCGTTTATGAATCCTTGGATTCTTCCCCTAAAAAAAGAATCCAAAAAAGATTCCTTTGAAAAGATCTTCTTTTGCCAAAAAGGGGATTCACTTTAAAAGGGGATTCTTTATGAGTTTTATTTATTTTTTGACAACGAGCAAAAAAATTCCAAAATCCAAATTATGAATCAAATAAAATTGAATTTATTTTTTTTTGGAAGCGAAAAAGGATTCGATTTACCCCTTTAAAAACAGATAACAGGCCATAATTTGGTGTGATTTTTGTTGTTGTTTTTTTCTCATTTTCGTTCACACAGTCTGCTATTTTGGTCATTGATTTCTAAAATAGCAATTTTAGTCTCTCTTTCCAAGCCTTTTTTTTGTTCCTTAAATCAATGAATTTTTATTAAATTTAAAAAAATTGATTCCATTTCTGGATGTAGGCAAAGGATTCTTCATGCGGCGGAAATCAAGAAAACCCTTTAAAAATGACGCCATCTTTTGGTCAATTTTAAAAACCTGATATTTCTCCTGTACATAATGAATGAATTGACACATTCCAAAAAAGCAGATTCAAACAAAACCAGAAAAAAATTAGGATTTTGATCGGAATTTTTTTGCTGTATTTGGTGCTTTTTTCAGGATATCTAATTTTGGTTCAAATTTTTTTATATCGAGAGTAGAAATAGACAAAAAAAGATTTTGATCGATTCCGAATACAGAATGAAATGGTGATTCTTCATCATTTTTTCTTCTTTTGGTTTTTCTGATCTGATATCTAAGCAGCCAGAAAAAATAGAGGAAATTCAAAAAAAATGTGCCATTGTCGTCATTCATAAACACAATGTGTGTTCTGTGATTCAATAGCATTTTTGCATTGGTCTGCATTGGTCTGCGTGTCAAAATGTTTTTCTGACATTTTTGTCGTTTGTTGATTTGGTTTTTGTGTTTTGCTAGAGCAGTGGTGGTGGTGGTCGTCCATATAAAATTGACTCAAAGAAAGAAGAAAAAAAAATTACTGGACATTGTTCAACAACAACAACATATTTTTCTCATTCAGTGTCCTATGTTGCATTTCAGTTTTTTTCATTTATTCATTCATTTATATTTATGCTTACCAGAGAAAAAAAAGAAGACGAAGAAGAAAAATGCTAAATCGAATCCAATTGAGGGAGAGAACCAGGATCCAAAAGCAGAATCCAAAAACAGACCCAAAAAGAAAATATTCGTATGGTCAATTCCGTAATACACACGTTATGGGTTATTTATTTTTGCACGCCAAAAAGTAAAACATTTTTACATAAATTTATATTTGTCATTGTATCAGTGACTAATCAAATGTCAAAATGCGCATGATCAACAACAACAACAGAACATCAAGCTCTGTTATCAGCTGAAAACCAGAAACAACAACAACAACAAAAATTCCATTTGAATTTTTTAAAAAAATGAGTTCGTTTCCTTTTCCAGGTATGCATCTAGCCTGGTTGTGCAAATTTTTTTTTGGATAGGATTTAAAGAAAAACACACACAAAAAACTTATATAATGAAACATTAAAACATATAAATTATTTAACCCAAGAAAAAAAAACGTCTGTCGATTACGACAACACCACCAGAACAAAAATAAAACAAGATCCAACCGACAAATAGTTCTTGGTCCATGTTTTAGTTTCTGTTGTTGTTGACAAAATTAATTGATCGATCGATCGATTACTTTTTTTGTTGGTCTCACTTTTGGGGAGACATGCTGATTTCTAAGGGGACTAGGGGAGGGGACAGAGAGAACCAAAACAACAACCAGACCTAATAATAAAAACATGATTTGATTCTAAACAACAACCAGACAAATGTATAAATTGGGTTCAATTTTGGAATCGGATTTATCATTCTCGTTCTCTCTGTCTTTGATTATCTAATCACACGACCAAAAATTTTAGTATCCAAAAAAATTAGTCAAAGGATCGTGTGCGTGTGTGTGTGTTTTGTGTGTATGTGAATGAATGGAAAACATTTTATTCATTCATCATTCAATCAAAATGAATCATTGAAAATGAAAATGAATGAATAATGTTGTTTCTGGAATTCTTTTTTTCTTGTTTCAGGAAATATTTCTCGTTTGTTTCTCTGTGTCTCGTGATGGATCTCATAAAAATAGAACTTTTAAGCGTGACATATAAATTTTCTTTCTTTTTTTCTGGTTATGTTCCGGTTGTTTTGTCGAGAATGACCGACAAAATTGAACCAAACCAAATTATAAACGAAAACTAGACAGAGAGAAAAAAAATGTCAAAATGTGAAACTTTGTGTTCTTTTTATTTATTTTTTTTTTAAATTCTACATTAGGGCCAAAAGGATTATTTTCATTTCATTTTCATGATGATTACGTAAAAAAATAAAATTTTTTTTCTTCGTTTGTTAACTTTTTGCATTTTCATTTTCAATTCATTTTCAATTTTTATTTTTTTTACTCTGCCTAGCTGTATAAAATTAAATGAAAATAAATAAACTTTTTTGCTGGCTGATGTTGTTGTTAAACCTGGAACGAAAAAAACTTTTTTCCTCGTTTCGTTAGCAGAAAAAAAACACTGTTACGAAATGTTTTTTTGGATCTCGTCTCTCGTCTTTCTACACACGAAATCCTTCGTTATTTTTCTTCTACCAGAAAAAAATCCCAGATATTCTGGTTTACCTAAAGGGTTTTTCTCTCTGTGGGTTTTTTAGAGACAATCCTTTCATCACAAATATTCACTTGCATTGTCTGTTTGTCTTTTTTTAAACCAAATTACATGTCCGAATGTATATTTTTTTATTTTGGTAAAATTTAGCAAGGTTTCTATGGTACTCAATAAGAAGGGTACCCAG
Source organism: Tragopan temminckii (assembly GCA_028571105.1). Classification (NCBI taxonomy): domain Eukaryota; kingdom Metazoa; phylum Chordata; class Aves; order Galliformes; family Phasianidae; genus Tragopan; species Tragopan temminckii. The sequence goes on from JAOWBP010052328.1 coordinate 13,090, forward strand.
AGGAGGAAGAATACCAGGGACCATGGTTAAATGAGAAAATACGAGGAAAATACGTCTGGGCACATAGGGAACCTCCACGAGGAAAAAAACGACGACGAAGAATGGTTTTGTATTATACGAAATTAATACTAATGACGATTTAATAATTGAGAACATAGCT
>JAOWBP010052329.1:0-13243 GCA_028571105.1 Tragopan temminckii
CTGGGCATGAATGAGGTTTTCTTTTGCTGACTGAAGTTCAGAAGTCCCTGTCCTTACAATACTGCACAGCAACACAACGGGAGGGGAGAGGGTGGGATGGGAAGCGAACAGAACGGGGCTAAGCACAGGGGAAGAAGGGCCTTTGAGCTTTTAGAATAGAACAAGTGCTTTGGGATTAGGAATCATCTTGAAATTGCTCTGCCTGCCTAAATCATGTGTCCTGGCTGGGGAAGGAAGTGACTGCCTTATCCATGTACCACGTAGGAGATCTACTTCTTTCTTGGACTACACGCACACAAAAAAGGAAGAGCGCAGATCCATCATACAGACACAGCAACCCCTGTGTGCAAGGATGTCTTCATTTTCCTGAAAGAGCACCATCACCTCTTACACTATAAGCGTTCTGGAAAGATGTGAATATTTTTATTTCAGGGTCATGCTCTCAGCTATCTTCTATTTTTAGATACCTGAAAACCTTTTCAAAATGCTTCATTAAAAATAAATAAATAATAAAAAATCAGAAGGGAAACATGGCTTTATCAAACAGTAGTATAGTATTATTTCTTTAATACATCTGTAGATTATATGTTCCCCTAACACTAGTACCTAGCATATCAGATTGTTCCCTAATCATCTGTGTCAAAATCTATAAATAATGTCTTGGTGGAAATCACAAAGGATTACCCTACCGGTAGATTCTGGTGTGTTATTTAAACAGTGCTACACTCATAGCCATGCACAGCCAAATCTCTCCAGCACTGTAATGAATAAGGTCAACTTGGTCAGCTGAAGTTCTGTTTTTTAAATGGCTTTTATAAAAATACTTTGCCTGAGGACTTTTAATTTTCTTGGTCTACCATATCTACCATAGTTATCACTTTTTGGTTTTAAAGCATACTGGAATCGTTTTAGGAAAGTTTTTTTTTTTCTTTTCATTTTGAGTGTAACAAGCTAGACATTCCATGAATACATAATTTACAATCCCTGTCCATTAGTAAAGATGTCCTGTAGCCAGGAAACAGGTACGATAGTACTTTACTTTTCAAATGATGCCAGTTCATCACTGTGAGTTATTTTTAGGCTTCTGTGGTGAATGTCTTTTCTGCAGAGGAGGCTTTGGAGTTGCTGACCGAATCTTTCCTCCAGTGCATTTTCAGTCTTAACCACTCAGGGAATTAGGTGTTACCAGTCCTTTCTAGAAACAACCTTGAACTTTAGGCTCTGAAGGTGAGAGCCTTGCTCATTTTAAGATAAAGTCAGATCCAGATATCCATTTCTCTTGGTGCGAAGGATTATATGATATGGCTGACTGTGAAGAACAGTTGATAGCCATGACTGTAGAATTAATGATTTATTTCCATCCTGTTTTCCCAAATGCAAGATAAATGGTAGTGCAATGAAGTTTTTCCTTTGAAGGCCAGTGTCTATTCCACACATGAAATGAGTCCTTGCCATTTGTGTTTTACAAGAACAATATTAACATTCATGATCATTTCATCTTTAGCCATGTGATGAGCTTGCTTAACAAAAAAGTCCATCCTTATCTTCTGTGGGTACTTCTTTCACAGAACCAATCAGTCTGTTTATACATGAGCAGCTACCTTCTCGACATCTATGAACATGATGACCTGGGGCAATGGAAGCCATTTGCAGTACAGTGTCACTGAAGCTCTGTGCAGAAACATATGATCACTTGATGCTGAAAACAGCTGCTAAAGCAGGCGAACACTTAAGAGTAGGGTTGGGATGTTGCTGAAATTGGTGCAGCAGAGAGCTGGTGCGGTTTTTTGGAGCTCCACAGTGCACAAGGCTCAAAGGTCAGGTTAGGAGCACTGCTTTGAAAGACTGAGGACTCCAAAGAAACTCTCAGTCCTATATAGGATTTATTAAGCTCATTAAAATAACACCCAGTCCTAAATGAGCCACAGCTTTACTTCTTCTCTGTTGTGGCTCTGGAAACTCACAGAGTGTGATTCCCTAGCACAATAGCAGCGAGAAGCCACAGATCAAAAGCAGCTGCCACCATGTCTGAAAAGGGGAACGCTCTCCTAACCGTTTGCAGTTCTTGTCTCAGAAGCACAGCAGCTACCGGTTTACCCTATTTCGAGATGTCCCTGTTTGAGTCAGAGGTTCATTTATCCTTCTCAGAATTGGAGCTAAAGATTAGTCACTTCAAAAGGAAATAAAAACAACACACAACAAAATGACTGTAGAACAGTCCTGGTTCGTCGTCTGTCTCACTCCCCTGCACTGTTACTGCAAAGCCGTGTTACACTCTGTATAACCAGAAGGGAACAAAAAAGGCAAGTCTTGCAATCAGTCCTTCTGTGAGATCTAAGGCTAAGCAGGCAGTTCCTCAGCTAGCCCTGAGGCTTACCCCTCAAGTACCTTCCACATCTTGAATGAATGATGCTTCAAATACTAAATATCCAGTATATCCCCTTGCTGCCTGTTTGCATATCATCTAAATATATGTCCAAAACACATCTTTGTGATTCTCAGTAATACACGGCACACTTGGTGAGTAACTGCACTTTGCAAGATCAGCTGCAGCTCACTATTACCAGAGACGCTTGTGCTCTTGGACTGGTGATCTTTGGGTGGTAACAGGAGGAATAGCAGCTGGGTGTAAAAGATGTAAAGTTCTGTTAGAGCTGTTCTGACCTGCAATAAAACCTAGCATTAATATGGGAATCTAGACACTGTACAGAAGGGTTACGTTAAGCTAGAAATCATATTGATCACCTAGGGAATTCTGTCTTGTAGCCTAGGGATAAAATGGCATTTCAGAACTTTCTCCTTGGTTTGTATACTGTACTGTGGGCATAATCTTGAGACAGACTGCAGAAAATCAAAGGGTGTATATGCTAAGATACAAGATGGGGATTGCACATCCAAAGTAAAAGGGCTGCTTGCACACTGTAATTTATCTGTAAACGGAACTTCTTTTCCTGTATACTAGCTAGACTTCAAGAACAGCAGTTAATAGTGGAGGAGAAAAACTGCATCACTTATGGTAAAAATGGAAGGTCCAGTTCACGCTAAAAGATTTGCCTTTTTTCTTCTAAGCGCAGCAGGTTATCAGTGGTATTTGTTATGAGCAAATGAAGCACAAAAAAATAACAGGAGTGCAGTTGTAGAACAATTCAAATCACAGCCCACTGCAGCCTGTCTATAAGTCGTAACCATGCACACACTTCAGTGTTTGAGACCACTTCCAAGAGTGAGAAATTTACTACCACCAGCGCTCACTGGAAATGCTGTAAGTCATATCATGTCAGAAAGCTAAAGTGTGTGATGGTCAAACAATACAGGAAAAAAGAACCAGCATCTCTTGTGTGACTCATGACCAAGCTAGGGGACACGTTATTCAGTTGGTAGAAGCAACTTCTTGGAAGAAGTCTTCCATCAATTCTGCTAGCAACTCCTTGAAGCTTTCTGAGGCTGTAAGAACAGCAGTTCATTATTATAAGCCACAACAGGCAGTCCACAGGTTGAGCCGTGAGGTTCTCAGTGCATTCTTTCAGGGTAGTGAAAGATTGATGAAAGAATAATTATGCAAAGATTGCAATGTTTAAAAAAAAAACACACACAAAAAAAGGGTGTCGTCCTTGGAGCTTGGAATCCCTGTTATCGTGATGAATGTCATGCACCATATTGTTTGCATAGGCTTTAGTCAGCAGGGAGAGATGACAGGGCTACCTTGGCATTCCTGCTTTAATCCCTCATCCAATGCAAATGCATGCCAGTGCACAGAGAGGCAGCAGAAGTCACCCACCATGGTGGAAGGCAGTGGGGAAGGCGGCAGCAGGAGCAGACAGATTGTTGCTACAGTGCTGAAGAGGGGCATAAAAGCTGGCCAGGGAAATCACCGTTTGTGTTTTGATAGGAAACTTGAAGGCTTCTGTAAGCGTAAAGTAAAAGGTGCCTGTAGAGGAAATGCTAAGTCACAGCTTGAAGCAGTGATTGAGCACCTGGTGGGAAGGCAGGGCCAACCCAGGGGAGCTCAGGTGTATGCAACGCAGCTGAGTGACCAGAGGAGCTGGAGCCAGGATCCACCCCTTCCCAGCCCTCATTTAAGAGCTGGCAGTGGAGGCAAATGTATCTTGCTGGGGAAGCCTGCCTACCTGAGGTCTTCTGTGGGTAAGCAGATTTTTTTTTTATTTTTTATTTATTTATTTTCCTTCCCTTTGTCTCTGTGTTCTTGGCTGCTGTGTTTGAGCATATTGTCACTTGCTGCAGCCTAGGACTTTGCTACTCTGCTATCATTGCTGCACTTTCCATTGCATTATAGCATTGCAGTGCCATTTACACTGTATACGTAAAACTACATTATCAGACACAGCTTTCTCTGGGGTGCTCCTCAGCTACCTTTTCTGACTGTTACATTACATCAGTTTTGATATTTCTTTGTAGAAGAAAATTAGCAGCCAGTGGTGAAGTTCAACTACACAAGAGTTGCTTTTCAACTTCTCACATTTTGGGAGCGTGACAAACTTAAGTTTGTGTACCCAAACTCTGTTACAATCTAGTCTGCAGTTACTGCAGCCAAATGGTGTTGTCCCTTATCAGTCATGAGCACCATTATTTATTCCTTCAAGGACTTCAGGTTATTTTCCCTGGAGTCACATGGAAACACTGTAGTACCTAAACATAATTCCTAGTACTTAATTTGTGATCCGGACTGTCTCCATTTTCTTCCCTATATGGATTTTAATGAGTTACATTTCTATTTAACTTAAAGCCATATTGTTATGTCATACTGTTAGTGACTCTAGAAGGTGGTTGCTTCCTCTGCTTATGTAGAGGCAATTTCAACTACTTTTCATCTAAAGGCAGCTTTCTCTTGGTGTATCTCCTGAATCTGTGCATTCATTGCTGTACTGGACTTGATCATTCCTTCCTTAGAGTAATCACCAAAAAACTTTGTGATCAACACATTTGCATTTCAGATGTCTCAAAATTCATTATTGCGCATCTTTTTTCCATGTGAACTGTATTTAGTAGAAATTTCCCAGCACCTTTCCTGTGCTAAAACACCTGATAACCCATTACAAAAAGGTTTCTAAAAGACAAATTTATCAGGTGTATTAATGCGTTAATGTAACTTTATGTTTTATAATAGTCCCTTCTCTAAAAAGGAAAATAACTTTAAAAATACTATTAGAACAAATTTCAACTGTGTAAGATTTCAAAGGAAGTCCACTAGTGTAGTCAAGCCTATATTACAGAAGAGTATTTAAAAAGAAAACAAACAACAACATGTCACATTCTGTTTTGTGATTCCCATCTTCTTATGAAAAACAGTAAGATACAGAAGTAATGCAGTCTCCTTTGTAGTTTGCTTGACATCTGTGAACAGCTTAAAACACCACTACTCATTGCAGTGAGTGCAAAGTGATGGCAGAAAAAAGTGCATTTTTGTATGTCTCAAAGAATATAACAAGTTGAGCTGGTCAGTTAGAAATTGGGCTGTTTCTGTTAGTAATCACCACTGCTGGAAAAACAAACACACTACATAGCAACTTCATGTGTCTGTCAGGAGTTAGTGGCTTTTAATGTATATTCACAGAAGCCCTTAAAGATTGATAAATGTGTATTAACAATCCTGTACAGCATTGAGGAAGCCTAGGAAGGCCATCCAAATAGTTTTGATGCTGAACTGCTTTTCTATAGAAGTGAAAGCTATTTTTATTAAATTTATTACATTAATATAACTTTCTAATAATACTGCCTCAAGAAATTGCCTCATTCCATGCATTTACTCAGATATTTTCTACTATATCCTTCTCTTTTACCTTATCTATTAGACAGAACTATGGCAGTAAGCCAGAGCTTCACTTTTACTATGTGTGTTTGTTTTGATGTTACTTCATCACCTCCTCCATTCTTTTGGTCTTTTGTTTGCGTCTTCCACCTGTTGCATCTTGCTGGAATTCTGAATGGAGAGGTCTCTAAATCAGAAATGGACTTTTCTGCTCTGGAGAGTGACCCACTATTACAATTTGTCCTTTAATTTGCAAGGATACTAATTAGCAATGATTAGCAATTAGATACAGAATACAACTTGTAAGGCATGTGTTTGTGATCTCTACAGACTGCAGCAACGTCTTAATCAATACTTATGTTTGTTTAACGACTGTGGTATGTACAAAGCTAAGAACTACCATACAAGGTCAGACTAAAAGTTCACCTAGCTCAGGGTTTAGTATATTCTAATAAAAATCAGTATTGGGTACCTAGGAAAATGGAATCTATAGAATAAGTGCTGCCCTTGCTTTTCCTTTCAGATAATTAGCAGTTTAAGGATTTCTTTCTACCGAAAGGTAGAAAGGGATCTATCTTCCAAGATGCTGTTTTACCGTTCTTTGAAACCATTTATAGTTCTGACTTCCACAGCATCCTAAAACAAGGAATTTGGAGATTTAAGTGCTGTGAAGATGTAGTTCTTTGTCTCAGCTGTTTGCCTGATCACTTCATTTGTTGCATACTTTTTCTTGCACAATAAGAAACAGCTTTCATCACTGAATTAACTAATCATCCTCCGTTTGTTTTTCCTGTAGCATTCATATCTCCCACAGTCACTTCTGCTAGCCAGAAAATCACCAAAAGGTTATTTTGAATGAAAGCCATTCCACTCTTTGCAACCTCCTGTTTGCCTTTCTTGAAATGGATGCAACACTGCAAGCATGAAAGCAAACATGAAAGGTATTCTGCAATGATATTGCAGCTTCTGTTTCATTCTCAATTGCTTTTCTAGTAATATCCCAAATTGTTTTTGAGGTTCACCTCTGCTAAGCAGTACTCCTGTCCCATGGACCAGACTTCTCTTAAGAGCTGAAGCACCTTTTCTGGTTTAGTTTCACTTGATCTTGTTTTGTGATGCAAACTAAGGTGTGGAAAAGGGAGATGATGAAGAGATTCACTTCAAAAGCACACACCTGATCCAAATTAAAATAGTAACATAGACACATCCAAAAACTTTCCCCAGTGATTCCAGGCTATCTCCTGATACAGTCACAGCTTCTTCAGGGCTCATTGTTGTGCATGTACAGCCAGGATTACTTTTCCTTTCATCATTAGCTTGCATTTATAAACACTGAATTTCAGCTGCTGTCACTGAGCTATTCACTGTCAACCTTTCCCTTGACAGTGCTAATAATAATTTATAGACGTTCAGTAATAAATATGGTTATTTTCAAATAACTGATGATTCTGCTGTACAACACTGTCCCAGTACTGAGGTTTGGAAACTCTATCATAACAGCCTATCACTGCTTCCTCTCTGTGAACTTAGCTGGCCAAGAGATGACCAACCCTTCTGGACCATAGATCCGTTTCATTATTAGGTGCTCCTATGAGATCCTATCAAGAGATTTTTTTGAAAATCCACTCACTGCAGCCATGGCCATTCCTACCCATTTGTCCATCAACTCTGAGACTTCCATAAGATCTGACTTCCCTCTTAAAAAAAAAAAAAAAAGTTAACTCTTCTCCAAATCATGACACGCTCACATGTATCTGCTAATTCCATGCCTTTTTATAGGTGCTACTAACTTTCCAACAGCAGAGCTCACAGACTGAGTGGTCTGTGCTACCCTGTATCCCTTCTTCAGGTACTGAGCACCTGTCGGTGAACACATTTTTGCAGGATGATTTCAAATAAAATCCACAAATTTGAATTAGTGAAGCACCTTATGGAAGAGAACACCCTCATTGTCCCTTTTTTGCACTTCTGAAGGAATGGGCTGTGAATTTTCTTGGTGGGTAAGAGAAATTTAGCAACACTTAAGTGGGTCAACTGATCTTTTTCGAAGCAAAGTGTACTTCTGACAGATGTTTCAGTACTTGTTTTGACTTAGTGCTTTGTTGTAAACAGCATGATCAGTAGGCTACAAGACTGTGAGAATCAAATTTCTTTGATAAGCCAAAAGGAATAATTGTTTTCCTACACAAGTCCAACATATCAAATTATTGAGAGTTTTTAGAGCCCTAACAGATTTCTAACAATATTTTACGTTATGCCTGGTAACGAGACAGTGCTGAGATCTATTTTCTCTGTGCAATAGAAGAAAACAGATTTAAATGTATTTTCCTTCAGCTGTGCAATATTACCGGTCTGAAGTTCTGATAATACACAAAGAATGCGATGCTGTTACTGAGCAGGCCAGAAAGACTGTTTTTCTTTTGTCAAAACCAGAAAATTTTCATTTGCACAGATGTAAATTGAGCCTACATTGAAAATATTTGGTGTTAAATTCTTTTATATGTTCTGTTCTAATAATTTAGACTCTAGGAATGATTAAATGTTTTTTTTCATTTTTTAAACTGATATTAAGATGTGTTATAAAACATCTACAGAAGTTTTTGAAAAATACATGAGTAAGGAGGAACAACAAAAAGGGACTGCACTGATGAAAATGTACAGAGCCAAGAAACTGTAATACTGCTAAAAGCCAAATGAATGGACAAAGAAATGCCATTTACAGCATAGCTGGCCATCACAATCACTCCATTGATTAAAAAAAAAAAAAAAGCCAATTTATTTCAATATTAGATCACATTTAAATTCTGCCATTATTTAAACTAGTCTCTCTCTAAATATTGCAACCTTTAGAAACAATAACTAAACAATGAGTTTGTTGCCAGATATTAATTGCGAACCAAAGACCAAAGCCAAAGTAAAACACTGTATTTATCATTCAGAAAGCAATACAAAAATGTGTTGTTTTAATCTGTTAGGTATAAAGACCGAAACTGGTAAATGAAGGGAAGCAAGTTTAGTGCAAGGGCTTTGGTGGGGAAAAAAGTCTCCACTTTCCATGTTCTGGCCTTTGAGCATGACAGACATTTTCAGCAGTCTTTCCAAGCAGGAGTAGGCTTGTACCTTGAGTTAAGTGATACTCTAGCCAGATAAAGCACTTTGTTACAAAACTAGAACGTGCATAAGCAATTAATTGGTTTTTAGTATTCCAAAATATGCCAAGCAGTCTACAATGTAATGAGGAAGTTGGAGTAGTAGCAACAGTGACGTTGTAGGTAAACAGGATAGTCATTATGTGCATTGTAATGGTTTATGTGCAGCTGACACTGGAATTTCTTAGCAAGATAACAAAAATTGCTGGAGTTACCCAGTTATGCTATTGAAATTCATGTGGTATCTTTAATTTAAGAGAACTGTGACCATGTAGAAGGCACTCCAGACTAACTTCTTCTCCGTTGGTGTTATTTCTTAGTTTAATCCATCATCCAGATGATTGCCCAGTCTGTGGTTAAAGAATACTGTCTGCAATGCAAATTGCACCAAATTTGGACAGTCATGAAAGCCTTCATCAGTCATTAAGGTTTCTATGGCCAGCAAATAACGTAGTTTACAGGTTACCTTATTTCAGGTACAGTTGTCTTCTAAGAACTGATTTTGATAATAATTCAATGATAATGTATAGTAAATAACTGATCCTTCAAGACACTTGTTAGTAAAGCTTTTCTGCTTGGCTGGTAGGATTAAACCCAGTATTAGTGAAGTAGGCATTGCATCCATGGCTTTCAGTTCCACAGCACAGCAGCTTAATGCTGTTCTACATCCCCCAGATCCCACGTCAAATCATCACTTTCTGCTTGTGAAATCTGTCTTGCTTCTTTAGCACGGGATTATTATGTCATTGAAGAAGTTGATTTAAGTTGGGAAATAACGTTTTCTTGCAAGTCACCTCTGCTGTGGAAGATACATTTGAAATACTTTAAAAATACTTTTTGGCATTCAGTAGAGTTTGATGAAAATGTTTCAGTATGTATCTTCTCTAAAAATTAATTCCACTGAAAGAGAAGCAAGATGGAGAACACAGTGCTCAAAAGCCTGCATTTGTAAGCCTCACTTTGGAGGGAAAAAAAATAAGGATTATTTTCGAAACTCTGCATCTGCAAACCAAACCTCACATCCAAAAGCTTGGTGGTATTCTCTCTGAATTGCATGTCTCCACATGCAGTAAGGCTTCAGAAGGCCAAATGGTGCCATTATTATCTTCAAGTTCTGACTTTGCTGGTACTTGAGTGCAGTTAAAATTGAGAGATGTTGCAACTCATCTAGAAATATATTATCTTTCTAGTGGATCACATAACCTAAAATAAACGACAGCTCATTCTCACACAGCTGCATAAACAGACTATGATTTAATTGATACCTGTCACTAAGGTGGACAAGCCTCCTATCAGTGGGCATTGTATCATTTCATTAAAATGCTGTTTTCTAAAATGTCACTTTCCCAAATTGAGCAACACTTCAATGCCAAAACTGCTCAGTTTAAAAAGTGATTTTATTACTGTGATGCAGAAATGTATGCATCTGGCAGCCCCATTCAGAGACTGAGCTATAATCCTTAGATCGCTCACTTACAGTGTTGTAATATAACCTGACACAACGTTAAAGTAAGACTTCAGATTTCAGCATTGTTGTCCTTGAATGTTTAACAGTATATTATATATAAAACCCCAAAATTTTAAATAAGAGGAAGTATCAAAGTCCGCTTTGTTAGCATCTCCATGATACTGATTATATTCATCAATAAAATAGAATTTTATTGCACTAAATGAGATGCTGTGTTAGGAAAGAAAGTTAGGTGTGCTGTTTGTATTGATTCTTTTTTCCTGTAAAGCTGTCTCATACACTTTTAATGCCAGAGTCCTTCTGAGAGAACTATTTGGATTAAGATAATGTGGGAACTAAACTCAAGATGGAGAATACAAAATATTATGTTACTTCAAATCATTGACAATAACCTTAATGCAAATCAACGATTTTGGGATTTTTGTTTGGGATGTTTGTTGCCAAAATTAATAGGATTTTCCATCTACACACCCAACAATATATTTGAATCATAAAGCAAAATAAGGCTGTCTTACTGAAGGCCACCGTGAACAAATACCCTTTTGTCAGTCCTTTATTTTTAGTTGGTTATTTCTAAGGAATATGCAATGTAGCTCTTAAATATTTAACAGGTCACCTTTCATAAGAAAAAAGAAAAGGAATATTCCATGACTCTTACTCAGAAAAGCTTGAAGTCGTAAGCACGTGGAAGTCAAGCAAAGCAAGACTAGTATTTTATAAAGCCTGGAAGTTACACTGAAGTACATCCTCTTTCCTTACTGTTAGCAGGAAATAAATATATATTTACTTAAAAACTTTGGAACTAATATCTACCTCTTAACATATAATGTAATCTTTTGATGTGAAGTCATGGTTCTGATACACAAATCTAGAACTGAATATCAGTAAACAGAATTCCCAGTGGGTGTTCCTGATCTTCTAGGTTAAACTGGCAACTGTATTATGGTTCTAAAAGAAATGTAAGAGGAGGAATTCCTGGTGATTAGATGCTACTTTTAACTAAAAAATGGCACCCAGTTAACCAAACACTGAGGTTATTTTGGCTGCGGTCTTACATTGCTGTATATATAAAGATATTCATTGAATTTGATCTTTAAAAGGTTAAAAAGTCTTTTGAAAGAACAGAGCAGTAAAAAAAGAAAAAGATGAATCAATGGGATGAATATGCAGGAAGGAGCAGGGAGGCCTACGCGGAGTCATTTTTTAAATAAAATTGCCATCTGCAAACCTGCTGCCTACAGACATACAAACTCATTGACTTTCTTGATGTTTCTTCTGACCTCAGTCATGAACAAGCTTCATGGAGATGCAAAATGTAGCTGGATTGACAACTTAAGTCCTACGCACTTTGCCCCCACACGCTGGACATAAAGCGGAAGATTTTACACCATGGCCAGCTGCAGCTGGTCATGTTCCAAACACCTCAACCAAGAAATGAATAGCCAGACTTCCACTTACCTGTTATGATGGATACAATTCTACTGTATTCCTCAATGATAAGCAAAAGCACTTCACAACAAAGAAGGGAAGTGATTCAGAGGCTTTGAACCATAAGACTAACAATTCACATTTTTCTGTACAAACGCCTGCAAAGTGGCTGGGCATTAAACTGATGGCAACTTGGCTTGTAAGCCTGCCTTCTCAGAACACCTCCATGCCGGGTTACTATTTGAGCAGTGTCACTTCTTTGCCAAGCAGTAGTGCTCAATGCACAGCCCACATCCAACCACCAAATGCCATCGTCTTATAATAACACAAAAAAAAAATCATAAAAAGGAGCAGAATTTTTAAGTAACGAGTAGGAGCTGAACCGGCACAGCTACTATTAACCCAAGAGGCACTGGCTTTATTTCTTTTCAGAACCAATCCAAACATCTATGGAAAACATAGACAAGAGCAGACAAAGGTCCTCCAAGCATCCTAGAAGTTACAAATACAAAATTTTATCGTTGAGTTTTTTGGGTCAAAGTTGTTCTTCACGAACTCCCACCGGCTCCACCAGAGTCACAACAGTGATAGAGCTGATATGCAATAGCCTTAAAATTACAAAGTAGTGTGACAGATACTGCAAAATGGTGGGGAAAAGGTCAATGATACTATTCAAATCATCGCGTGTTTCTGATCGTTTAACGCCACTTAGGAGAGCGTAAGTGCTTTTTGCTTCAAAGGTCCGCGTCCCACTCAGTAAAATACAGTCCTGATAGAGCGGTGTCATCCCATAACTACAACCTTTGTCAGGGAGATCGAAAGACCACGACAAAGTGAAAAAAAAACGTCTGTGTGGAACCTGCCAGATCCTCCCGCTCTTGCACTAAAGAATCTACACCAGATCACCAAACAGAGCAAGTCCAACCGCCTCCACCACGGCGGCGGTTCCACGCCCAAGCAGACGCAGATGGCGGAGCGGTCCCCTATCACGGCCGTGCAGACCCAACTGAAAGGCGGTCGCTTCTGCCTCAGCCCAAATCTGCGAGCTCCAGACAAGCACCGCACAAACGGCCGCTTCACCAGGAAACATTTCACCAGGAAAAAAGCCTGGTGAGGTGCTCCACGCCAAGAACTGCTGTCGGACATCCAGGATTTTTTGTTTGTCTTTGGTGGCAGAGTTCCACCCCGGTTCCATTGACTGGAGCCGTGTGTGCGAAACGCTGGTGTCCAGTCGTTCTCATTTTTAATTTCTGTTTTCCCCCTTCTTCTCTGGCACGGCGCGAACGTCCACAGTCGTCCTCAGTTCGGGCACCAGAACCGGGTGCCCGAGGTCGGATTTCGGCCGGGGCCGCCCTCCGGCTCCTCTCGCTCTCCCCGCGCCCCGCAGCCTCGCCGTGCCGCGGGGGGCCGGGGCCGGCTCGACGCCTCTCT
>JAOWBP010052330.1:0-13240 GCA_028571105.1 Tragopan temminckii
TGTAGCTTTCCATTCCTACAGATAAGGGCAATTTGTGTTTAACATCTTTTTTGATAGTCCCCAAGTTTTAAGTCCAACCTGGTGTAATTCATTCAGAAAAGAAAGACAATATAAGAGAACTGGGAGGTGATTTAGCAGTTTGCCCACCAGCATAGAAGGCTTTTGACTGAGTTCAGAATATAAAGTGAGGCAGGCAATTCTCTCTCCTTTGTTCAGTTTATGCATCATTTTTAAACAAATTCTATTCCATTATATTCTTGAAAAAAATAATGAACAATGTATAAAAAAGATATCAGTGAAACAGAAAACATTTTTCTTCCACTTACAGCCATGACTAGTCAAGTGTTTTTAGGAACTAAGTAGTTGAATACATAAAAATGTTTGAGAAAACAGGTCAAATGCTAAACAGATTGGCACTTCTTTGTTCATAATCAAAAAGACATTAGGCAAGTATGAACAAGAATTTCAAAATGTCAGTAAATCTGAGGATATCAAAGATTTTCTAAGCGAGCAAGTTAATTGGTATTTTGATCCTTTTGAACAACTTAACAACAAAACGGATGAGCCAGCACTTTTTCTCCCTTGATGTTATTAAACAAATAGGTGTGCTTCTTGTCTGCCTGTTCAATAATGCTGTTTTGTAAACTCTTAGCAGGAAATATGAGGACAAAACAGTCAAAGGCAGGGAACAGAACTATTCAGAGTTTATCAGGTGAGAGGTAAACAAAAGATAAAGCTTTGTAACATTACTCTTTACCATCTTCTGTTTTCATGCAGAGCAGATTATTTCACAGGTTGCAAACCTGGAATTTAGTTTATTGGGATAAAAAACAGATGGTGAGGAGCGGTCTTAATTGTAACTCATTCATACAATGGTACAGTAGCCAAAGATAGAATCATGTGTTTCACACGTATAAACAAAGAGATTATTTTAATTAAAGTAGTGAAATCTAATTTACAACCATTGTAAACAATCTGAACCTATCAAGTTTTCAGCAGTTCACCCCCCTTTGTTGTGTTTCACATCCCATACTGTCACAAGTATGTCTTACACGTTTTCTGTGGAGCTCTGTGGTCCCTTTCTCAGGCTGTGATCCCAGGCTTCAGATATAGGTTATTAAGGTGATCAGGCAGCAAGGTGGGCCTGGCTTGCAGGGCTGCATTGTGACCATGCACTGCACAGCAGCTAAGGTAAGTGCACATTTTTAGTAGGGACCTACATTGAAATTCCCATTAGATGAGACACTATTTCCTATATTACAGTGCCTAGGCCCCTGACGTGATGTGCTGGTGTGTCCTTACTGCATATACCCGTCCTGTATACACTTTCTGTGTAATGTAGCATATGCTATATCATGTTTTGAAATACAAGAGACTTGAGAGTCTCATGGTGCTAAATGATGTCAGGCTTCAGGCGCCTCATAAGCACACAGGAATGTGTTGAGAAGTTTTGTACAAGTTTCATGTAAGGATTGTATTTTTTTTTCTTTTTACTTCTCTGACAGTTTATGTTCTGCATCGAAGTTCTTTGTACTGCATTAGAATGCAGAATACATTTCCTATGAGTGCTACCTCCTCTTTAATAGACAGATAATGTCATTTCATTCAGAACATACACTCATGACAATACCAGTAATATTTCTGTAACAATGATCCCAATATGATTGATTCTTCTTTTTCTGAAAGAATTTTCAGTGTAAATTTGCACAAGGTCTCTGTTGGTACACCTGACACCAACTCAGTCTCTAAATTCTCAGTGTTACATTTCTTCTGCCAGTGGTGATAGGCTTGTTTATTATTCGTAATAAGGGAAGCCCTGTATTAAATTAGGAGTCAACTGATTCGCTAGACAGAAAATAATACTTACTGTTAAAATAGTGCATTCTTACTGCATTCTCACTTTTAACAGAGTCTGCTTTGTATCAAAACCCTTGAGTGAATTCTAGAGAAAAACATTGCCATTCACCTTATTTTAATTTTCTATAAGCCATGGAAGTGTTTGTTATTTCCTTCAATGGATTTAAGATTTCACCAGATCTGCATACACTTTACACTTCATGTACAATAAACTACTGTATCTTCCACATCTTCTTTCTATGCTCTTCACATCCACAGAATGCTGGTAAACAGTTGCAGGATGAAAGAGGCTTGAAATCTCTAGGAGTGAAAAGTCTGATAATCCCTTACAAGTTATAAATGCAGAATGGACCAAAATATCCCAAAATATTTTTTGGGAGTATTTATGTGATCCTATGGTTATCTGATGATTGACAGCATGCTTTAGGTATTTTCTACTGAAAAGTTTTGTAGGTGTTTCTTAAGAGTCTCTTAGGTGTTTCTTTCACTTACATTTCAGTTACATTTTTCGATTCATACTCTTAATGCAGAGTCCAGTGTAATCAGTTTTATACAATTTACTGGGAAGCCTCTAAAAGAGGTAAGATGCAACGAATATAAGCTGGGAATTCTTGAAAGTTATTTACAGGCTCTTTCGGTGCTCAAACCATGATGGTTCTTTTGTTTGTATTTTAACTTTCCGTTTCTAGGCCTGAGAAGAAACAAGCATTTTTTTAATACTGAGAATACCCCTTTTGTAGCTGGGGGTCTAGTTAGAAAGAGATTTTCTCCTTCTCACACCTCAAGGTTTTCATATGCCATTGCCCATTCTCCACCTCAGGCCAGAATATTTTAATATAAATATTTTTTTTAAAGACAAAAACTGTTAATCGTTACCTTGGTGTGTAGAACTTACAGACCCTTTAGGTCTGGACTGCAAAGGGAATTTTGGTAAGAGGCGCTGTAATAATAGTTAATGGTGCTGTTTAAGTGCTATTTATTGATCTGTTCCACAGTTCAGCCCTAAGGATTGGAGAGGAGAGAAATTGAACTGTTTACAATCTGTCTGTCTAAGGTAAAGCCTTACATAAGTCAGACAATTAACACACAGCAGCAATCTGATGTTTTTTCTGTGTCTCAGTACACTTGGATGTCTTTAACTTTTACTCTGCATGTCCCAGCTTTGTATTTGTTCATCTGGGGATAAATTCAACTTCTAATGAACTTCCTTTTGTCTCTAATTACTGTTAAGTCCAGGTTAATCCTGCTCTAATATATGTTTTGCATGAGAATATTAACATCCATGCAGGATCATTTGTAGAGCCAATATAAGAACCTGTGGTTAAGAGATATGTAATTTCAAACAGGTTTCATCTGCTGAGAAATCAGTTATTTTAAGGTGAAATTACTTCTCTTTTATTCACTGCTGCTGAGAATGTGATCAATCAAATGCTTCTAGGGTACATATAGTTGAATATTTAATGTGTAGGTAATTTTCAAGCAGGGTGGATAATTTAAAAGAAATGTGGTTTTGCATCGGTATGGCACTTAGGAATTTACTGTCTATTTCAAAACAAATGAAACCACGTTGTACTTAAAACAGTAGTACCAGTGACATGGGAATGCTACAGTTTCTTAATTTCAGCCTAGGTGATCGTTTTTCGGTCATCACTCAGATCTTCAGTAGTGTTAGTAAGAGTAACCATTTGCATCCAAAGAAGAAAATCTTACCAACATACTGGAGTATGTCTCCAATCTCATGCAAAGTGGTTTGTAATAGCCTTTATGGTTCTTATTCTATTTAAATGCAGTGAAGTAGTGCAAAGATCCCATTTAGATGGTACCTTATGTATAGACCAGGGACAGCATTACTTTAACCTACAGCCAGTTTAGCAAGCTGCCCTGGGAGTGAGACTATCATTCTTTCTTATCTACTTAAGTCTTTCTTTCAGTCTTGTATTTATTTTCAAAACAGAGGGTAAAACTATTTCTTCATCTCAAATTCAAAATACTTCAAGGTAGAAGATTCCACAGCATGTGTCCTTCATGAGCATTTTTGTGCATTTAAGACATAATATTGTGAATGTCTGAAGATGTTAGTGTGTGTTACAATGAAATTACCTGTTGGGTTTTTTTTTTCAGTAGTCCTAAATTTCTCATTACTCATTAAGACCATCCATGCCTATGTAACAACAAATGAAAGACTATAAGCTTCATTTTTAAAAACAGAAATAAAAGTATTGGCTTAATGTAGACAAAGTTTTTTGGACCACTGCATAGTCTGCTAGAACAAACGAAAATATGCAAATAAAAAAGTAAGTTGTGAATCTTTATTCTCATGTGGAAGTGCGTGTGATTTCTAGCCCTACATTTCTGCATTTAAGGATTTAGCTTCATCCCTTGATAAAATCATGTAAACAGAGTTCACTCTCTTTGTGATCTCTTTACAGCAGAGTTATGTAAGTATGATAGAGATGTTCTTAGGCCAATAAATAAAAACGAACGGAGTTGTAATTGTATGTTGCCCGAAGCTTTGGCTGCACAACTAGACATTTTCTCTACCATTTCACCATGTATAATATATGCAAACTTTCACCAGATACATTAAGGTGAAACATTTTATCTTCCTCCAAAATATTGCACGTGTTTTGTTGCCATACAAAGATCTTAAATTTTGTAAATTAGATGGCCCTACATGGCATACGCTATGTTGTAATACAGTTATCCTAAGCACAAATCAAATTACTTGTGTGTTTATAGTTAGTGACTTAGTCATGAAAACAGGCAATACTAGAAAACAAAGCATTTGCTTATCATTGATAAGATTGTAAAATTTAAAAATTGTGGAGTTCTCCCTGACTATTTTATTGCACCTGTACTATCTAAATATTGTTCAATGATTCTAAAATTCCCAGCTACAACATGTCTTAAAAGATACGTGAACATGCAAAAAGCTGATAATAGCGTAGACTTGAAGCTTTCCTTCCCTCTAGGAAAAGAAACAAACCACTTAAGTTACACATATGTATAAATGCCAAGGCTAATTTGAACTAGCTTTTGTACCAATCAGCAATTTACTACTGATTCAACTTCTCTGACATGTCTGTCAAGCGCATGTTAAAACTGCAAACTATCACAAATTGTTTGGGATATGTATATTTTATATCTGAGTTCTATCAGTGCAAGTCAGAATGCTGTCTTGTGAAATCATGTATCATTAAGTTTAATAGTAAAGTAGAGGAAATGTACATTTTTTCTTTTAAATCCACCACGTATCTCCACGCCTGCTAAATACATGACCGTTAGTACTTTGAAAATCTTGGCTAAATAATTTGCAATATCATCTTACTGAGAAAATGACTACATTAAAAAACCTTAACTCAGTAACACATAATCTCCTATCATTATTCAGAGTGGGCAATGTCTCTAGTTGGTGAATATTTGTCTCTCCAGTTCAGGACAGATTCCAATGCCTTCAGACATCATTTTGTTCCCCTTTGATCTTTATTGACTATTTTAGTGGTTCTTTTTTCTTTCTTGTGACAACTGGAGCTAATCTCTAGAGATTAACTGGAGCTAATATTTGAAAATCATATTCTCCTGATTAAAAAAAAAAAAAAATCCACAAACTTGCGCTATTCCATTCTTTATAATTATTTCTCAGTATTTTTTTTTTCAGTATGAGGTAGAATTTTTTCTTGCCTTCATGTCGCTACAAGAGGGATCTGTCTTTAAGATTCACTGGTCAGATTCCTCTCTTTATTCTAAAGACTATGCGAAGGTTCTTCCCCATTCTCGTAATGAGGAGATCAGTTTGCCGAACCTGCCAATTCCTTTCAAAAGCAATGTAAATAGAGTAGCTCCTGCAGAAGTGATATTTAAAGACGAAACATGATGGTTCATAAATGAGAGCTGAGGTGGCAGTTGCTACTATCTAACTGTGTACTTGTGGTAAAATAACCTTGAACTTGTAAACTAGCTAGACAATGTTCTTGCTGTTATGTAACATGATTGTTTGCAAATAGAGTTACTTGAATACTATAAAACTGTCCTTCATGAACAAACGGTGGCTTTACAAGCACGGCTGGTTACAGTCATTCCTCATGTCTATTCAGTTCAAACAAGTATGCATCTCTTTTTTGTTATCTTTTTGCACCATAATATTATTTCACATAATTCTCAGGGCTGTTCTTTTGGGGATCATGGACAAAACAAAAGTCAAGGTTGTTTACTATGGGCCTGATCTGAAGGCCAATTCCCATTGACTGATTATCCCAATCAAACAGAAAAAAGGCAAAATGCCTGAAGACTTGCATAACTATAGAAATCCTTGTGCCTATCAAAAATGGTTTAATTTGAATGAAGAGTAGTTCGTTTTATTTTTTTCTTTAAAATAGCTACTAGTTTTGTTTAACCACCAGCACTAATAAATCCTTGCCAATAAGATTGCAGTGCCAATTGTTTTAATTGTGCATATATATGACCTCTTCCTGGAAACACGAAATTCAGATGTCAGGCAGTCTGAACATCCTGCTGTCTATAAATTAAGATTGATATGAGAATTGTTTTTCCTGTAAACTAATCTTTATTCTTCGCACATGGTAGCAGCCTCTTAGCATATATAATCAGTCAGTATCACTGATACAAACTGTGTGCTGCCTGCCCTACTAGTGCTGGCCTTTTTCTTCACAGACAGAATCTTCAGTCTTTCAGTTTGATATACTGAAAATGAATATTACTTAGGTGCCATTGACAGGGTGATCTTGTTACAAGCTCAGGAGTCCTTGGACTTCTTACGTGGACCTCTGTTTCCTAACGAATATCAAGGCCACTTATAATTCTTTGAAAATTCATTTGAAAAATGGCCAATACTAGTAACTAACATACTGCAAGATTCTACTGATGAAATAGACTTTAAGAACATTTTTCATGAGAAATGGGCCTCAGGTCACAAATAATTAGAAATATTTCCATTAATTCTGGAGTTTCATCTCTGAGCTAGAGAGTAGCAGTGGAAGTACACATTTGTTGCCAAGTCAACTTTGTCATTTTATTTTGCAG
Organism: Tragopan temminckii; assembly: GCA_028571105.1. Lineage (NCBI taxonomy): Eukaryota > Metazoa > Chordata > Aves > Galliformes > Phasianidae > Tragopan > Tragopan temminckii. The sequence continues at coordinate 6,898 of JAOWBP010052330.1, forward strand.
GTATTACTACCTTGCTTTCAAGGCACATGAGGCTCCTACTGGCAGCAGAGAAAACTGTCTGATGATTTTGGAGAAAGCTAAACTAGAAAACTGGATTCTTGGAAAAACCAAGGTAGAGAACGCTAATGTTTTCTCCAGGATAGTGTCTCTGTAGCAAAGCTTATCTAACAGCAGTTTGCAAAGTACTGAATGAATTAAAAAGAGAGCAAGGAATTTGTTCCAGTTAGTTAGCCTTCTAGGTTACAGAGGTGCCCTTCCAAGCCAAATGAGTTTGTGCTACCGGAGAAAAGGTGCATTGGGTACCTCCCCAAAATGCACTCTGCACGTGGCTGCCTTGATAAAGACGGTACATCTGTCAGTGCCTGCTGTGATAGTGTCCTGAAGATCCTTCTATTAATCATGACATGGCTGAAACTTTACACTCTGGCCTGTACTGTGGGTCTGGTTAGTACATTATCTGTGGAGTTTCAGATGAGATTTTTCTGGTTCTTTGATAGAAGAGCCTTTGATCGTGGCTTAAAATGGTCTGGCTGACTTCTGTGAAAAGAAAGTTATGTTGTATCCTGAGTTGTTTTATTGTGCACAAAGGAAAAACAAGGAGATAAAGTGTGTGTAACTACCCATAGTATTTGCCTCTTGAAGCAGTGTTGTTAGACAGTATTGTCTAAAACAAATGTAGTCCAAGATTTATCCCCCAACTGTCAAGAAAGTCTGTGTTTTAAAACTATTGATACGTGAAAGCTTCACTCTCACCAGTTTACTTTCTTAAGGGCAAAAATTTTTATTTTGCAATGGGGTGATCATAAGCAATGGAATAATGAAGTTCCCCCAGCACACTGAAAGCAAATTACTTAATTCATAAAATTGCTAAAAAACCAGCAACTGGTATTTTATGAGCTTTCCCAGAAAAAGTGCTCTGAAGTAGGCTGATACGAGGCTTACAAAAAGGCAAAATACAATAGGTTGTGCTGCTACCCCTGTGTAATACTGAATTTGTTGTTCCATTTCAGGTTTTTCTAAAGTATTACCACATAGAGCAGTTAAATTTGTTCCTGCGAGAAGTTATAGGGAGGGTGGTGGTCATGCAGGCTTATATCAAGGGATGGCTTGGAGCAAGGAGGTACAAGAAAGTCAAAGAAAAAAGAGAAAATAGTGCTATTACCATACAGTCAGGTAAATATTCATATTTCCTATTTCATTGAGTAACTTGGAAGTTCAAGATGTTAAATTATGTGTACTATATTTATTCACTCATAATAGTTTGTATGAAATCAAAATAATGGGAGGTATTTTTCTCTTCAGCTAATTGAAGCAAATATTACTGATTTACTTCTAGGGTGTTATCTTAGCTTTCAGTAATGTAATTATTTAAAATATTTTAGTATTTGGATGTGATGCCTGTACATAAATGGAAAATATTGCTAGGTGTGTCTACACTGGCTTGCAGCAAGTTAAAATGCGGTATCTTGGCTCTCCTCCCTCTCTTCCCTCTTTGCCTTCTCATGTGCACCATACTTACAGATAACATAAGTTATGGGATGGGCCCAAAAGGCTGATTGCCAGTAATCTAGCAGGCTTTTTAATATTGAATTTGGGGAGTTATGTGAGAAGGGGAGTTCTTGTGCTGACTGATGATGCACAATTATCATGCACCTTTGCCTTTTGGATTAGGACATCAGTGAGCACATGGTGACAATTAAAATTTGGATGAGTAAAGCAGTGTTTGAAGTTGCAGGGATGAGAGTACTGCAGTCATGAACTCAGAGTTCAACATGTGGGTGGGTGAGGAGGAGGTACTGGAGGTGGGGGCTGGATGGTTGTGGCAGGAGGGATGAAAGTTTCAGCACATCTCTAACTCTGTAGACTCTATAGCACTTCCTTAAATAAATGTAATTTCCAGCACATGGTTTTGTATTTTTAGCTTGGAGAGGATATGAAGCTCGCAGGAAGTACAAGGAAATAAGGAACAGAAGAAATAATGCTGCTGTACATATTCAAGCAGGTAATTAAAACATTATTTTAGTTACCTATTTTGCTGTGGGTGATTTCATGTGTCAGTGTTTATAACAAAGAGAAATACGTACAGTTCAAACGAAATCTGTCAAAAGCAATGCTTCTCATCACTTGTTCTTCACTATCAAATGACATCTGTGACAGTTATGACACTTTTTCTGAGATTTTTCTGAGTACCTTTCTGGAACATACCGAATAAAAGCTGTTAATTCTTTAAGATTCTTCTCAGCACAATGGTATTGTGCAGAGCTGGAATGGCTGGAATGAAGCACTGAATTTGTTTGATTATAAGTGTAGATTGGAGACACTGGACATGCATTTCTCTGTCTTTGTCAAGTACCGATCTTGGCAGATAGCCAAGTTTCCCTTTCAATTGCATGCTGAGTTTGCTAGCTTTGGCCAATCTCTGACTCTCTGCCAGACTCCTATGCAGCCGTATCAATATGAATTTGAATGAACTTTAAAGAGATTGTTGGAAGAACAGGCCCATAGGGCTGTGCAGGTCTCTAGTAGAGAGCAGGGTACCATATGGCACAGAAATCTAAGAACCACTGCTGTGAACTCAGTGATGTTTTCACATGCTGCCAGAGTGAAGCAGCCTCCATATGATGCAGTGTAACACACCTTTCCTGTCCAACCCCAGGTGAGAGACTGTACCTGATCAAAAATGAGCTGTAGCTAATGTGTTTACAGATAAATCATGGCACCACCTTTATTTTACCAGCTGCCTCTGCTATCATAGGTCCTTAAGCTTTGTAACCTCTCTATTTTGCGTCGTATAACCTAAAGTCAATCTGAAATAGAGTAGTAATAAATATTCCTTTGCTTTGTTCTCTTCTTAAGCCATTCCCACTAAATCCAACATTTCTTTTTTCTTTTAAGTTTCCTGCTCTGAAAATAAGCTTCAGAATGACTTTGAGCAGAAAACAGAAGAATACCAATCTGGTTACAGAAAGGAACAGATTATCATTAGGTTAAAATAGTAATTTATAGCTTAGTGTGCATACTGTTATGTATAATCATAAACTATAGCTCTAGTGTTAAATGCAGATCATTATATTAAATGGAGAACAGTTAAGGAGATTTTTTTTCCTATTACTGCAAGCACTGAGGAACTGCATGAGCATTCTCTCCCCTTCTTCCTCTCCTTTGTGTTGTCATTTATTTTATTCATGATGACACAGAGACCAGATTTTAAAGAACCACATGCAACTGTTTTCTGGAGTATTCACTAAATTTATGTTTGTCTATACCTGCACTAGGATTTCCTGACTTTTACAATAGCATTTTGTCATAAAAAGGAAAGTGAAATGGTTGACCCTTCACTTTCCCACTATTAACAGTTTTTAAGAGGAGAGTTATCTCAAATTTCATTGGAAGCTGGTGTGTAGCAATATTGCTTAGAGGCTGTAGGGGATATTTGGCCTTAGAATTTTATTCAGCTAGCTTTCTTAGGCGTGTAGGAGGTGCATGCATATTACCAATGCTTTAGAAAAAGTAACTGATCTATTCTGCTGTTTGCACACATGGAAGAGATTCAGAGCTGTGTTCCTTCCTGTCATCTCTGAGATGCTGCATTGAACATGGCAGAGCAGAGGCAGTGGGATTGTACACATATCCTTGTATTTGGACACTTCTGTCCTCTGGACCTAATGCTGGAGGAATGCTATTAGCGCTCTTCCAACCAACAGACACACTGCCTTCCTTTGTAACCTGGCACTTGACAGTTTCAGTGATCAGTGAGTGAATGAGCATTAGGACTGTAGGGTTAAGAGTGACACATGCACCTCTGTATTAATTACGCTGGCTGCTCCTCCTGTCTTTGGCACTGCACTCAATGAGGTATAATAATAATAATAATCCCCAGCATGTTTCTCTCTGCCTTTGGAAATCTATATCTAGGACCCCATATTTGAAAATTCTCCTTGTGCTATTTTTTCTTTTCTACATGTTAATCATTCAGTGTTTATAATCAAAGCTCATGCTTGTGAATGGCGGCCATTTTCCTGCTTTTAAAAATACACAGACATCCTTCTCTTGTTTACATTACACTGCCAAAGTGCTTAGTGACATGGGAACAAAAGCAAGCCCAAATCTCTGCCTTCCCTGCACATCTTATAATGTAAGTGTATATTTCAAGGCAGCTTTTCAGTAAAAAGGAATATGATCACCTTTGCTTTTTTTTGTAAATGAATCATTTCAGGCAGAGAGATATATTGATGGCTTTGTCATCCAGACATTAGTAAAACCGTGTAATTAAAATAAATGTACTTCCCTCTCCTTCTTCCTCCTCTCCCTCCCCCATCCTCAGCCTTCAAGCAGGCCTTGAAATTTAGGAAGCATTTGGCTTACATGTTTTTACAGAACAGCACATATTGAAATTTGTTTTCCTTTCATCTCTTTCCCAATAAAAGCAGCCGCTCGGCTTATCCCTTTAGCTTCCTCAGAACTTCCTTTCAGAATTCCCGATCTATTACAGCACATTCACATACCAGAAACAAGATGCCTTTTCATGCTGTCAACCTTTTTCATCTGAAATGTAAATTAATTCTTGCTGGTACGCTTTGACAGAGATCAAAGTAGGGGTATTAACCTTATTGGGCCTTCTCTTCATCAGAATCAGTTCCAAAGACTGTGAGGGTAGTGTTAGGAGGCCAGTCTTCACTGTTATCTATGGCCCTCCTCCAGGCAGTCCTCTGTCTACAAGTCAGCATTTCAAAGGCGCTGATTTCTTTTGTAAATGACCTTATCATTACTTTAAACTGTGTGAAAAATGATTTGCCTGAATAATTCTTGCAGGATTATCCTGCTCATTTTAATTGTGGGGGGACTTCATTCAGATTCCAGGATATTGTTTAAGTGGTTTTGACAGCAAGTGATCATAGCCTGATATAAAGAAGGAACACAGCTCCTGATTGGAAACCTCTTGACTTGTTCAGATTGTTCATTTCTTGCAAGTCAGTCTTTGAGGTAGGCTACATTTGCATTTTAAAAATAAACAGATGCCTTTCAAATACATGAGCTGGTGGTCTGGAGATCTCTGTGGGCCCAGCAGTTCGCTATCCATTGATGAAATGTTGAAAGAAAAAACAAACTTAGAAAAAAAAAACCCTTCACAATATACTTGAGGATACATTTCCTAAGTGTATAATATTACACAAAAAAATGGTCATTATTTCAGATAAGGGAAACACTCTAGCTAGTAGGCAAAATATTTGTGAATTTAAATTAGCCGAGGAAGGAAAAGCTGCCTTACTTCAGTATATCTACACTACAGGTTTTCAGAATGTACTGATTTTATAAGATGAGAAATGGTATACAGGTTACACAAGTCCTTTCTCATTTCCTCTGGTCCGGCTTTCCCAAACTGTATCATTGAGGCAATTTTTAACTTGGAGGGGAACTGTGAAGAATGATTTCATGTAAAGTGTTCACATTAGTAACACTTTGTACTTCGGTGTAAGTATGTCTTCGTAATTGGGATTTGAATTGTTTGGATTTATGTCTATGTAAAATGAAAAAGATTTTATTAAAATAAATTATTTTAGAAAATTTTTTTGCCAGATTCACACCTGTTGTAAATCAGTGTATGACCATTGAATCATCTGGCTGAAATGTTGCTCTACTGGTCTGTCTCACATGCGAGTCTCATTTAATTAGAGGAAAGCATGAAGCAGAATTAAAAAGAAAACAATGCACAAAACAAACAGATAATAGAATTATAAAGATACATAGTCTAGTTATGAAAACGCATCTTTCTATGTGGAGTGACCCTTGTCCCAAAAGTCTTAAAGGAGGATTTTAATCTGTTTATTTCATTTGTGAGCTGACGTTGCCAAAATGCCAAATGAGTAGTGCATACAGTTCTCTTAGATCTGAGGTGACATCACTGAATTCATTTTAATTAGGCCCACTTTAGCCATCTGGAATATACTGTGCAACTCTGGTCAGGACTGAGTTTAACTATGCTTCCAGAGGTGAAAGGCAAATGACTAATCCATTGAGCCACTGTCTCCTCCTCCAACACGTGCTCACACACTCACCATATGTCACATTGTATTGGAAAATTCTTTATCGAGAACTCAAGAAAAAAGAACAGAACCCAAATCTTTCTCTTTTTTTTTTCTTTTTTCTTTTCTTTTCTTTTCCTTTTTTTTCTTCTTTTTTTTTAAACAAAAAGGGATGTATGTTCAGAAGGAAATCAGATGAAAAAAACATTTTGCAAAATGCTTTCTACAACTTCTTCCCATGCAGTGTTTGCATATCTCACTATTTGCATACCTCTTTCATGGGCTTCAGGTGAAATTTATTAAAAAAAAAAATAAAATGG